>PVIY010017909.1:0-48596 GCA_004026745.1 Myrmecophaga tridactyla
TTGCTCAAGATGTAGCAGAGAGGCTGGAGGGAACTGCCTGAAAATATAGAGCTGTGTTCCAGTAGCCATGTTTCTTGATGATGACTGAACAATGATATAGCTTTCACAATGAGACTCTGCGAATGTGGAAACCTTGTGTCTGATGCTCCTTTCAGCTACTATATCAACAAAAGAGTAGAACATATGGAATAAAAATAAACAATAGGGGGAACAAATGAAAAAATAAATTTAGTTTGAAATGCTAGTGATAAATGAAAGCAAGGGGTAAGGGGTATGGTATGTATAATCTTTTTTTCTCTATTATTGTTTTATTTCTTTTTCTGATGTTTTTTTATTTTTTTCTCTAAATCGATGCAAATGTTCTAAGAAATGATGAATATGCAACTATGTGATAATATTAAGAATTACTGATTGTATATGTAGAATGGAATGATATATTAATGTTCTTTTGTTAAGTTTTTTAATTAATAAAAAAGTTAAAAAAAATTTGACCTCATATAGCATGAAGTCATAAAAGGCTATTTTGGATGTAAATGCAGTCTAGCCTTGTTTTGCTATTACATTCTTCACATGTCTAAGTCAAGGATGTTTCTTCTACTTTCACACACCTTTCAATTTCAGAGAGTTTGAAGCTGCAACATTTTATCTGACTTGATATGAAGAACTCCTCTCTGGCTGTGTATTCCTGTCTCTATAATAACAGAAAGGTAGGGCTTACTGTCATTCTACTTCAATTCTTCAGTTTCTGCTGCAACACTATCAACAACTGTCTTTTAGCTTTGTTCACATGCATTTAAAACAGCACCAAGATGATTGGCTTCTCTTCCATTCTGGTCATGGAGACCATAATACTGGGAATAAAATGTGGCATAGTCTCCCCATTTGATAAGCATATATTACTTTGCTGTAGCATTCCATTCTCTCCTATTGCTGCAGGAAAACCCCTGCCCTGTAACCATAATATACAGGACACTGAAAGACAATTCACTTAGTACACCTGTGGTCTCTTTCTATCTGTTTAGACTCTGAGCATATAAAAATTGACATTCTCCTTTTAGTGAACAAACTCTTGCATGACAACTCTTTTGGCAGGGTCTCCCTCAAGAACAAAGTTTAAAAATTGCACTATGTTTTCCAGGGAATAATTGTGGTTCTTGTAAATGTCCACTGGAAAACCTTCATTATTGGCTAGAAATATTTTGAAGAGCCTCCTCTTCCTTAGTTTAGTGGCACAATCCTTTCCAGACAACAGTTTTTCAAAACATGTTCTTCTGACATTATTTATCTGAATGACAGTTTTTAGTCAGAGTATTCCAATGATCTGAAAAATGTAGAATTTTGGATGTTGCTAAAGTCTTCAGTAGTTTTTCCCTTTTCTCTGAGATGTATTTTTTTTTTCAGGATTATCAAGACTGACAACCAACCAGAGAAGGATCTCATATGAGCTTGCCACAGTATATTTGGGGTGGGGGTTTGGCAAAGGAGGAGTGCATTGATAAATAGAGCTATGTTATTTTTCTCTAGAAATCATTTCCCCTTGTGTAATTGTAAGCAAATCATTCTTAGTAAATCTGAGTAAAAAAGTAAGATGACACAAATAAAATCATAAAATGTGGCTACATCTATAAAATCTGTCCACTTATAGAGCTCTTCTGCTGCACTTAAAAATAAAAAAAGACAAACTGCTTAGAAAACTTAATCAACATTGAAGATTTTAACTTAGAACATAAAAACTCATTTTTTTTCTTAAAGAAATCAACAGAGCATTTCCTTTTACTTTCTGAATGGTTGTTGTGCTATTCATGAATTGCTCAATAAAGCTGTGAGATCCCAAATTGCATGGACTGTTTTGTTTTTAACAGTTTTGGTGACTGCAAAAGGAATCAAAGGCAACTGCTGATAGCTCTGGAGACAAAGAGAAAGAGAGGTGAAGGCACTTTTGAACTTTTGAGTTCTCTGCACTCCTTGCCATCTTGAAGAGCCATGGAATATCATATTTGAACACCATCAACATGGCATTGTAAGACATACCCTGGAAAAGTCACCCTCAGAAACACCTAATAAAAGGACAAATCCCACCTGCTTGGAGGTCTGGAGGATGATAAACACAGGAGAAGGACTCCACAAATGCTGAATCAATGAAGGAAAAAAAAAGCAAAAAATGTATATCAATGATCCAGAAATGCCACCCCAGAAACTTCCCCCTCACTCAGTCCCACTCAGTTTGCAAGTCACACAGAGGCAGGAAATCCCTGTTCCCTCCTGCCGTGGATTCAGACAAGAGAGACACTAATAGCAGTGAGTTAGAACCCTATACATATCCCAGGCAAAGTGACCCAAGTCAGCAGAGACCCAGGAGAGAACACAAGTGGCTGACTGGCACATACATACAAGAAGACCCCCAGGAAATAAAAGAGACCTTGGGAGAACTGTTGGCAAGAGATGCACACGCTAAGCCCAGTTTCTGATTGCTACATTAACTAAATGAAGAAACAAACCTTTGTGGATGATCCAATCTGCCTCCCTTGGGTGGGTTGGCCTAAAAGGGAAATAACTAGAGGCAGAAAAAGCTGATGTGAAAAAAAGAGGGAGAAACTGAACAGGTCCCAGAATTGGAAAGTGTTATAAAAGGGAACACTGATTAGGAGAAAGAAGTTCAACAAATCATAGGAGCTTGGGAGAAAATTGTGCACAAAAGCAGAACAACTCAGAATTCTAGAATAGAGGGAAGAAAGATTTCTAATGGAGGTGAGTCAATCACACTTAAAATGGCAATCTTAAAAGTTGTGCCACAACTTTTTTTTTTCATTTTGCATGAGCAAAATGAAAAATTATAAAGTTTAAAAAGAATTATGGGGATGGGGGTGAAAGGAATAATGGTGGAGATGAAAAATTCACTAGATATATACAACACAAGATTTTAACAGGTGGAAGAAAGAATTAGCAAACAAAAAGATAGGACAATAAAAATATACAGTCAGAAGAACAGAGAAACGAATACAGAAAATGAGCAGTGTGTAAATAAATATTAAAAACAACAGAAGGGTGGTGCAACGGTGGCTCAGTGGCAGGATTCTTGCCTGCCATGCCAGAGACCTGGGTTCGATTCCCGGTGCCTGCCTATGCAAAAACAACAACAACAAGAACAACAACGAAAAGTGTTGGAGAGGATATGTAGAAATGGGCACACTCAATCATTACTGATGGAAATGTAAAATTGTGTAACCACTGTGCAAGATAGTTTGTTAAATATAGAGTTACCTTATACCTAGCAATCCCAGTTCTAGGTATATATGCCAAAGAATTGAAAGCAGGGACTCAAACAGATATTTGCACAATGATGTTCATAGCAGCATTATTCACAATTGGCAAAAGATGGAAGCAAAATAAGTGTCCATCAACCGATAAATGGATAAATAAAATGTGCGATATACATAAAATGGTATATAACTCGGGTGGGCCACGGTGGCTTAGCAGGTAAGAGTGCTTGCCTGCCATGCCAGAGGACCCGGGTTCGATTCCCAGTGCCTGCCCATGTAAAAAAAAAAAATTAATTAATTTAAAAAAATGGTATATAACTCATCCATAAAAAGGAATAAAATCCTTATCCATGTGACAATATGGACGAATCTTGAAGAAATCATGTCAAATGAAAATAAGGTGTGATCTCACTACAATAAAATAATTAGAATTAGCAATCTCATAGGGTCAGAATCTGGAGAATAGGTTAGCAGGAGACAGGATGGGGATAAGGACTGGTAGACTTATGTTTGAGTTGTACAGAGTTTCTATTTGGGTTGGTTTTAAAATCTTGGTAATGGATGGTGCTGATGATAGTACAACACTATGAATGTAGTTAACAACCACCAAATTATATATGTGAATGTGGATAAAAGGGGAAATTTCAGGTTGTATATATTGTCCTAGATTAAAAATAGAAAAGTTCATAGGACTGTACAACACACTGAGCCCTATTTTAAAGGATGGATTATAGTGAATAGTAAAATTATACTTAGTAGTACAACACTGAAAATGTTCTTTTGTGAATTTCATTAATACCACATTAATGCAAGGTATAAATAATAGAGTGGTGTATGGGAACTCCGCATTTCTGTATCTTATGCCTGACTTTTCTATAAACCTACAACTTCTCTGATAAAAAATAAAACAACAATCACATGGAGCTCCACCGCTAAATATATAATATGACCAGTGTGGAAAATAATCTAAAATAGTATGAGGAGAGAAAAAAAAAACCCATGAACTGTTAACTGGTAAATGTTAATTCTCTCTGAAAATCAAAATTCAGCGCAATTCTTTCTTATAACTTGGTAGATTCCCTTGAAAAGCAAATGTGTCAAAATGGAAACTGAGTTTCTAAAAATAACTCTGCCAAACATTAAAGATTCTTTCCATTTCTCATGAATTACTTTCACTAAATGCAGTCCTATATGAGCCACAGAATCCACAGTGTTAGAGGCCCTAAATTAATACCTACAGGGCCAAGTAATTCCATGAGTGAAATGCCAGTTAAGTGGGTAATGCCAATCCCAGACAATGTATGGCCAGAGATTTGGCCATCACTGACATGAAATGCAACAGCTCAGTTTTATCTTCTTCATTATCTCCATCTGACAAGTGGTTAACTGCCATTAGGATTTTCTCCATTCCCTGTTCATATTCATTCATAAATTCTTCTGTATTTATATGACTTTTCACATATTCCTTTGGAAAATTTTCATTTTTCATTATTTCAAAATTGTCAATAAAATACATTTCTTCATTTAATTCAAAATCTGAAGGCAGAATTTAAAATATCAGACATATTCAAAGCAGAATGCCTAATATCTCCAATATCTGTAGTTATAGATTATTTTCCATTTCATTTACAACTTAAGGGGCTGTAGTTTTTATATACTAGGAAAAAGATTGCATAATGATATATAAACCTGAAACTTCTGCCTGCCCATTAGGAATGGTTCATTAGTCTTCTTTAGATCATAAACAGGAGAAACACTCTTATTAATTCATGTTTTTCAGGGATAATAGCCCTTTTTTCTCTGCCTTCTTTGAGTTTTCCCTTTCTGCATCACAGATAAGCTATGCATTAGTGTTACTCATTCAAAACTGAATGTGAAGTTAAAGAGGTTGAAATTAATGTATAAGCAGAATTGTCTAAGCTTTCATCATTCATATCCATATATTGTTTAGAAAGAATGGGAGCCGTGGTACTTGAATCTGAATTCTAAACTCATTAAGGTCACTAAAACTATTAGCACTTTGTAAAGGCAAAAAATGAGTATATTTGATCAGGAGGAGAATTAAATTTAATAGTATTCTCTATTAATGAATACACGTCTTCAGTCAGCTGCAAGTTCAAAAATGAACCCATTTTTGAATCTTAACCCTTCTACAGAAGGATGCTTTCCATCATTTCACTTTCTACTGTGCTTTCTCAGTTATCAGAATTAACTGAGCTCTTTGAAGATGATTTTTTCTTGGCATAAGTAGCAGATATTCATAATAGAAAATCCACAGCATTTGCAACTCATACATTTGATGTGAGAATTAGAGATAGTCCATGGAAAGGTACTGTGCACAAGGCCAGTCATATAGTAAGCACCAAGTTCCTCTTGAAAGCACCTTAAGAAAGGTACAAGTACTACATCAGGACCCAGGTCAGAAGACATCTCTGAGACCCTGGGGAAGATTTCTTCCTAATCAACTTCATCTCAGACATGGAGGGCAGGGTAGTGGTTGGCTCCTCATGAATAGTTGCACTGAATTCATCAACTTCCTTGGAGTTTGCAGTCTTCCGATAAAGACCTCCTCCAAAATTTTCTCTTTTCTTTGACATCCTAAATTCAGAACCCAAAACGTTTTCCCTTTCTCATTAAAGATGTTTCATACAAGTCATACCTCACAGAAAATAAGGTCAATACTAACACAACAGTAATAGCAAATTTTAGTTGAATTTGTTGTGTGATATCTCTTTCCACCTTCTAGAGCAATACTGTTCAATATGGTAGCCACCAGCCACACTTGACTTTATGGAAGAATATGCAGAAAATAGTAAATTACACCTTCTGTCTGGCATCAACCTGTCAACATACTAAGTAAGATCATGACTGATATCTGCAAATTCTATTGTTCTTCCTGTTAGCCAATATCATGTTTTCTAGGTTTTTGGTGACTGGGACACTGAGATCCAGTGTATAGGGCATCTCTTTCCCACAAATAAAATACCAAGTGCCAGACACATACATTACTTCATTTAATCTTTCCCTGTGGAAACATCTAAATGTAAGGGTCATGAAGATAAGTTATACATAAGTCCACCGACCATGAGAGTGTCAGTTTTGGGAACTGGTGCTATTCTTGGAGCATGGGAAAGACATTGAAACCCGGCAACCTCATGGGTGTACAGCTCATTTCTACCACTGTGCTCTTGGTTGCCTCCCTGGGCTGCGAAGCTGCAGCAATCTTGCGGGCAGATACTTGAACACCCAATTTTAAATTCCTAAAAAACCTATTGATCATAATTTTACCTTGTCAGGGTAAAGGATAATATTCAAAAATAATAATAACAGACATTTTGTTTCAGAGAGAGGGGTTATGACAATTGCAATGTCCTACCAGGACTTCCATTTTAATCATCATAAGTTTCATTCTTTCCTTTGAAATCAAATCAAGATGACAGATCTGGTTTTGATGTACAGAGGGCTTTTAAATGAGGAGGACTCTTCTACAGAAGAGTTTATCCAGTTAATGGTTATTTCATAGGCTGTGATGTACATGGGAGCAAGGTACCTGTGCCAGTTTGAAAGGATGCATGTACCATAGAAAAGCCATGCTTTAATACTAATCCCATTTTGTAAAGGCAGCTGTTTCTTCTAATCCCTATTCAGTACTGTATGCTTGAAACTGTAATTAGATCATCTCCCTGGAGATATGACTCAATCAAGAGTGGCTATTAAGCTGGATTAGTTGGAGACATGTCTCCACCCATTCAGGTGGGTCTTGATTAGTTTACTGGAATCCTATAAAAGAGAATACATTTTGGAAAAAGAGGAGATTCATAGAGAGTAGAGAATGCTGCAACATCACAAAGCAGAGAGTCCACCAGCCAGCGCTTTGGAGATGAAGAAGGAAAATGCCTCCCGGGGAGCTTCATGAAACAGGAAGCCAGGAGAGAAAGCTAGCAGATGATGTCGTGTTCACCATGTGCCCTTCCAGCTGAGAGAGAAACCCTTACCAGGTGCCACCTCAGGCCTTGGAGAGGGTGAAGCATATTCCTTGGGGTTTGGGGAGAGCCTGGCTGCCACCACATGGAGAGGTTGAACATGTGCCCCGGAGATGGCAGAGAGCCCGGGTGCAGCCCCAATGCTTGGAGAGGGTGGAGTCGAGAAAAGATGGCCTCCTCAGTATCCCCCATGGTTGTATATGGAGAGAGGCAAGCCCCTGCATAGGCCCTTGGAAAGGGTGGGACAGCCACTTTCAAAAGCCCTGAGGATAAATGACTCTCAGACTTTGAAATTTAATGGACTTTGCCCTGCAGGTTTTCGAAACTGTATGGGTCTGGTGACCTCTGTGTTCCTTCCTCCCTATAGAAATGGGTATATATATATCCTATGATTGTTCCTCCTTTGTATGTTGACAGCAAATAACTTGTCTTGAATTTTTACAGGGCCAGAGCCTGAGGATAATTTTGCCTTGGAACAGACTATGCCTATAACTAACTTTAAAAGGAGTTTGTACTGTTTCTAAACTTGTATTTCATTTGTATTATTACTGTAATGGTTTAAGGTTTTCTGATACTGTGATGGAATTAATGTATTTGTATATGGGAAAAACATGTCTTTTTTAGGGTCCAGAGGGTGGAATATGCCAGTTTGAAAGGATGTATGTACTCTAGAAAAGCCATATTTTAATCCTAATTCCATTTTGCAAAGGCAGCTGTTTCTTCTAATCCCTATTCAGTACTGTATGCTTAAACTGTAATTAGATCATCTCCCTGGAGATATGACTCAATCCAGAGTGGTTATTAAGCTGGATTAGTTGGAGACATGTCTCCACCCATTCAGGTGGGTCTTGATTAGTTTACTGGAATCCTAAAAAAGAGGATACATTTTGGAAAGAGGAGATTCAGAGAGAGTAGAGAATGCTGCAACATCACAAAGCAGAGAGTCCACCAGCCAGCGCTTTAGAGATGAAGAAGGAAAATGCCTCCCAGGGAACTTCATGAAACAGGAAGCCAGGAGAGAAAGCTAGCAGATGATGTTGTGTTCGCCATGTGCCCTTCCAGCTGAGAGAGAAACCCTGACTGTGTTCATCATGTGCCTTCTTACTTGAAAGAAAAGCCCTGAACTTCATCAGCCTTTTCAACTAAGGTGTCTTTGTCTGGATGCTTTTGATTGGACATTTCTATAGACTTGTTTGGGACAAGTCTATAGAAATGCCTTTGACTGGGACATTTTCTCAGCCTTAGAACTATAAACTCGCAACTTATTAAATTCCTCTTTTAAAAAGTCATTCTATTTCTGGTATATTGCATTCTAGCAACTAGCAAACTAGAACAGTACTCTTCAATTGTGTGAAGAAAGTAAGTTCCTCTGAACCTAAAGTGGCCCTTGAATGCCCTTCCCCCACCACAATACTGTACTATTCATAGACAACAGTGGTGGGCCAGAGGAGCTGCAATATGCTCCCTGATCTTGAGCCAATGTCTAAAGAAAAATGTCGAAACTGCAATATAATCAAACCTTAGGCAATAAATACATCCTTCTAGTATTTGTGAAATTTTAATTTTTTATTGTTACTCTTGTGAGATAGTTCTATACAATCCTAACTTTCAAAATGTGCAAAAAGGTTACAGAGGTGATTTTGTAAAGGGATTAATTGAAATGTAAAGTTAATAATCAAGTTAGCAAAACAAATGCTAAAAGATAGAATAACACTCTAAGCCAAAGTAGAGTGGGATTCCATTGTGCATAATAAATGTGAGTCTGTATGTGTTGGGTCAAATGAATGTTTGTATAATGGTGTCTTAAAAGCAGTGAAAACAAACTGAAACTGGGTAGAATGTGCAGTGATAAGCATTTGATAGCTGATCTATATTGCCCCTGTGTCATCAAATATGAAAAGTTGTCATTATATGCTTAACATTTTCAAATAAAACACAGTTATTTTGGTAAATGAATCAAGGTGTTTTTTTTCCCAAGAAAATGTGAGCAATAATATATATAAGATTAAAATAATAAATTTTCCTAAATGTGAGGAGATAAAACTATAAGAAGCAGCTTAGAAAGTGTTTCCTGTAGGAAAAAAGGGTACAGTTTCTACTATTTTCAAGAAGATTGTACAACCATTCACAAAGTTAATGACAGGTGTTATACCTAAAGAGAGAGCACCTCAGAATTTTTTTTTTGTTGATTTGATGTGTGGACATCACAATATGCTGATAACATATATGAAGGAGAGGATGCTGGTACAAAGGTGTGCTAATAGATACATTTAGTTGACAATCAGAAGAAATTTCCAACATTAAATGAAAACTGTTTCCGTTTCCAAACAAATACCATGCAATGTGTCAGCTTAAACGATGTGAATTTATTAGCTCAGGCTTTGAGGCTAAAAGAAAGTCCAAATCAATTTCTCATGAAGACCGTGCTTTTTTCCCCAAAGACTGGTATTCTGGGGCTGGCTGCCAGTATCCTTGGTGTTTGACTCATCTGTCACACAGCAATACACATGGCGGCCTCTCCTGGCCTCTCAGTCCTCTTCTGGGGTCCACTGATCTTCAGCTTTTTACTTCCCGTGGCTTTTCTCTCTTTCTGAACTCCATTCTGCTTGTAGAGGTCTCCAGTGTATGATTAGGTCCCATTTTGATTGAGGTGGGCCGCAGCTTCTTAACTGAAGTAACCTTATCAAAAGATTGTGCTTACAATGGATTCACACCCAGAGGAATGGATTAAGTTTAAAAACATGTTTTTTCTCTGGTGCACATAGCTCCAAACCACAACACACACCAAAACATGCAGTGATGAGAAAAACATTAGTGAAGACATGAACAGCACTGAACTAACCAAATATTAGTAATATTAGCCAATGTGGTCCTTGGGTGACACAACCAGTAAACTGGAAATGCTTGTTCAGAATGCAATGGGACTGTGTGAGAATCATACACATTTGTGAAAAATAATGAAGACCAAATTATTTCTTTCCAAAATTGACTGCTTTTCTGAAATAATCAAGTATCTTCAGATGACACAATAGACTGAAGGTAGCCAAGGACAGTTAGGTGATCAACGAGGACCCAAATAAGGGCTTTACCAGGACAAACACTGCACTAAGCTGTTCTAGTGTGCTAGCTGCCAGAATGCAATATAACAGAAACAGAATGGCTTTTAAAAAAGGGAATTTAGTAAATTGCTAGTTTACAATTTAAGGCTAAGAAAATATCCCAATTAAAGCAAGTCTATAGAAATGTCCAATTAAAGGCATCCAGGGAAAGATACCTTCGTTCAAGAAGGCTGATGAAATTCAGGGACTCTCTCTCTATCAAGTGAGAAGGCACATGGCAAACACAGTCAGGATTTCTCTCTTGGCTGGAGGACACATGATAAACACAGCGTCATCTGCTAGCTTTCTCTCCTGGCTTCCTGTTTCATGAAGCTCCCCGTGAGGCATTTTCCTTCTTCATCTCCAAAGGTCTGGTGGAGTCTGCTTCATGGTGCTACAACGTTCTCTGCTCTCTCTGAATCTCTTATTGTCCAAAATGTTCCCTGTTTTATAGGACTTCAGAAACTAATCAAGACCCACCCAAATAGGTGGAAACATGTCGTCACCTAATCCAGTTTAACAACCACTCCCAATTATGTCACATCTCCAGGGAGATGATCTAATTACAGTTTCAAACATACAATGCTGAATAGGGATTATTCTGCCTTTACAAAATGGGATTAGGATTAAAACATGGCTTTTCTAGGGTATATACGTCATTTCAAACCAGCATATTCCACCCTCTGGATCCTAAAAAGACATGTTTTTCCCCATATACAAAAAAACATTAATTTCATAACAATATCAGGAATCCTTAAACCATTTCAGTAGCAATACAAATGAAATACAGTTAGAAACAGTACAAACTCCTATCAAAGTTAGTTTCAGACATATTCTGTTCTAAGGCAAAGTTCTCCTCTGGCTCTGGACCTATAAAAACTCAAAACAAGTTATTTGCTGCCAACATACAAAGGAGGAACATTCATAGAATACATATACCCATTTCCATAGAGAGGAAGAAACACAGGGGTCACCAGACCCATACAGTTTCGAAAACCCGCAGGGCAAAGTCCATTAGATTTTAAAGTCTGAGAGTCACTTATCCTCAGGGCTTTTGAAAGCGACATTCCTAACCTTTCCGAGGGCCTATGCAGTGGCTTGCCTCTCTCCATATACAATCTTGGGGGATATGGTGGAGACCATCTTTTTCTTGGCTCCACCCTCTCCAAGCATTGGGGCTGCACCCGGCCTCTCTGCTATATCCAGGGCACATGTTCAACCCCTCCATGTGGTGGCAGCCAGGCTCTCCCCAAACCCCAAGGAATGTGCTTCACTGTCTCCAAGGCCTGAGGCAGCATGACTCTTCCACTGCAAAGAGGTGGAAGGTCCATCCTCTGTCTGGGGCAAACTCACCCTCTCCACCGGCTTGGGTGGGTCCACTCTCCTGGCCCAAGGCTTCTTGACTTCAGACTTCAGCCTCCGTGGTTTTGCCTCTGTAGTTATTTTTCCTCCAATGTGTCCCTTTTCTGAACACCCCAGTCCAGACTGGCAGCAGCTCTGTTTATGCAGGTCCCACAGCACTCTCGTTGGCTTTCTATGCAGTAGCCTTGGATCATGCCCATCAGACATAAGGAGTTTCCATAAATCCTTCCTGGATAACTCCATGTCCAATCCTGGCTTTCTCTGAAATGGCTAACTGGTTCCACATTTGGCCAAGACCTCATGTGGGGCACTATTCTCTGGGGTCTCCCTTCCTGGAAGCCTAGAATTTTCCAGAATATCAATTTCTAGTTTCTTTGTACCCGAGAGTTCAGTTCTTAGCTTATAAATGGGATTTTGATTAAAACATGGCTTTTCTAGGGTACGTACCTCATTTCAAACCAGTGCATAAGATAAACTGTTTCAATGAAATATGACATTCTTTCACAGAATTATATACTGCCAGAGATGAACAAGAACTTAGCAGTCTTGCTCATTATTAAAGTCCATGGAGGAATTCTTACCATGACTTCTTGCTGTAGATTCCAAGGGCGGCTGTAACAAAGTACCTCAAACTGGTGGCTTAAAACAACAGAAATGTGTTGTCTCACAATTCTAGAGTCTAGAAATCTGAAATAAAGATATTGGCAGGCTCACGTTCTCTGAAATGTGAAAAAGATAATTCTTTCTTGCCTCTTCCTGTTGTCGTTGCTTTGCGGGCATGTCTTAGCATTCCTTGGCAGCATAACTCCAATATCTGCCTCAACTGTCACATGGCCTTCTCTCTGTATCTGTCTGTATCTCCTCTCCCCATCTCATGAAGACACCAGGTTTATTGGATTAGGGTACAACCTAAGCCATTTTAGTCTCCTTTTAAGTAATCACATCTTCAAAGACCCTATTTCCAAAGAAAGACATATTCCTAGAACAAAGTTTTAACACTTACATATGTCTTTGCGGAAGACACAATTCAACCCATAATACTTCCCTAATAAATGCCCATTCAGAAGTGTTTTCCATGCTTCAGAAATAGTTCATATCTTTTTTTTGTGCCCCCCCACCAATTTTTATCTTGAAAACTTTTAAAAATGCAGAAGAGTTGAAAGAACATCATTGAATAACACATTGAATACATATACTAGACAAATGCTTATACTGAACAAGTATAAATATTTTGTCATTTTTTTAATATATTTTATCTTGATGAACTAATAGGAAGTAATTGCAGTTATCATATCTCCTAAAAAAATCAAATTGCATTGTCAAAACTAAGAAAATCAAAAGTTATCCCTAATATTATGTGATATATAGTCTATACTCAAATTTCTTCAGTTTTCTCAAAAATGACTTTTGCAACTTTTATTAAAACCAAAAAAAAATCTATATTCAAGAATCACATTTTGTTATTCAATTTCTGTAATCTAGAAGATCTTCCTTTTACTCTTTTTATGGTATTGACCTATTGAAGAGACTTAGTTTATGGTATATCCCACATTCTGGATTTGTATGGGTTGATTCTTCCATTCCCCATATTTCATGTAACCTGGAAATTAGATTTTAAAAACTAAAACTAATGTGAGTGCTGCTTCTTAGTTTCCAGGAAACTTTTAGAGAAAACTCATGGCAATGGAACAGGAGTGTAAGTATTTAAACCTCAGAAATATGAAAGTCATGTTACAGAGGCAGGGAGATGTGGGGACACGTATTTCCTCACCTCAGAGTAAAGGAGGCAAGGGAGACTGTCAACATGCAACCAGAAAAACCAGCTCACATAATTTAGGAAAGTTATCGAGGTAACCAGTAGAACTAAAGATCAAAACATAACCATGAAAATGGGTGAAGGAGTGGAAGGAATGAAGGGGTGAGAAGTAATAAGAACTGCCTAAATCAAGAAGTGAAGGATAAATACTTTCTCTAGTGAAACACAAAACAGATAACAGCAACTGCCTCTTTTCTGGTGGACCCAGAGGTTGGATAGAGGCGGGACAAGTTTTCATTTTCATTTTACTCCTTTATGCAGTGTTTAAGTTTTGTGCATAAATGCACGATCGACTTCAGTAATGGTTTATATTTCATTAGGTAAACGATGAAAAAAAGTTTGGGAGCCACTGGCCCATGGAATTCTAGAAACCTTTATCCTTATTCTCCAGCCCACCCTTCTGTCTTCCTTAGAGCTGCAATTGCCATGTTCTACCGCATGGGTTTCCTCTTCTCACCATCTGCCCACTATAGTGTGTGTCTGATCCCAGAGCTCAGCTAGCACTGTGATTCCTCGTCTTCCCCTCCTCGCATGCCGCCCTAAATGCTAGCCACCCCAGGCTCAGTGCAACCAGCCCAAGCATCCCACATACTCTCTGGCTCCCAATGTTGAGTCTGGTCCCCTCCTCTTTCTCTGATTTTCCCATCACCTGCTGTTCTCCTTTTCACAGATAAGATAAAAAAGAGTAAAAACTATTTCTACCTGTTTTTCCCTCTGCTCCTGCCATGCCACCTTCAATGCCTGCCATAATATATATATATATATATATATATATATATATATATATATATGCATACATCCCTGCCATAATATTTAAGCTCAATAAACACTCATCACAAGAAGTGAAACCTGAGACCCTAGCACCTCTTCTTTGCCAGGCACCCTCCTCTGACCCCTCCCTTCTGGGATAAACAGGTTAGGAATAGAGATTGGCTGGGTGTGTAGGGGTAAGATGACTTTTGAATCTTGATGTGAAAGCTCCTCAGGATTGCTAAGGGCTATGTGGTTGGAAGGGTGGGAAAAGGCTGGCCTCAGAAGGCCTGGTCTGCCTGCTTTTCCAATGACTTCCATGGATGTCTTCTGTCACGGCCTCCACAAGGGCAGGAGAAACTGCGGAGGTTCCAGGGAAATGCTAGAGGCAATGTTTTCTAATTTAATGAAAATTACCTTTGAGATTCAACTCTGAACTGGGAAATAATCTGACAAACACCTGTGGGGACCAATGTGACAGCACTTCAATGGCAAGATCCATGCCCTAGATGTCCTTAGAATCCAAGAAGCAGCAGCGCGCGGGCCTGGCTGCATGCCTCTGCTGTGCTGTGTGGATGGTGGGTTTCCATAGTTAAAGCCACATAGCCTCAGTCAACTAAAGTAATAAAATGAGGAAAAAAATGAGCTGGGAGGCTGCAAAGAAATCACTATGGAAATGCAAATAAAACTTTCAATTGTGTGCAGAATTGGTACTTCTCTCAGGTAGAACCCTTTGCAATATAAGGTCATTAAAATTGCTTAGGAGAGACTAGCATGAAGAAGAAAAAATTGATTTGAAGGTCTTATGCAGAGTGGTGAGTTTTAAGCTATACAAGAGGATAAGCTCTTGGTGAGAAAGGAAAGATAAACCTTGAAAAGTAAACTTTGTGACCTCAGAGAAAAACAGCACAGCAAAATTTCTCAGATTCTGGCACTGATCCATGATGAGGAAATAAATGTTTTTCAAGAATCCTGGTAAATGTGTGGTTAAAGGTCCACATTTGGTTAGATAGGAGAGCAAACTCCCTCTCACCCCCTTTTTTTTATTGTGGTGATTTATGATCCTAATTAAGAACTTGACTGACCCTCTGGACCTTCCATTTTAGCTGAAACAGGTTGCGAAGACTGCTGCAATTTTCTACAGCCTTCATAGCCTGCAGGATTTTTCTCTCAATCCAGAAAAGTTAAGAATGAAAAGGTGAGAATTTGCAAATGAGTTTCTAAATTCAATAAATTAACCTCATAGCAAATTAACCAATTTCAAAACGGGAATGGGGGGTGGGGGATTGGGAGCGCAAGGAAAAGACAACCACACGTTATTCATTGATAAAGGAGGGTTGAAATAAGTATTTCAAATTTGATTTTCTCAAATCTATATAGAGCCTATAATGTTCCTTCTCACTTTCCTCGTTCACAGGTGTTTCATTACCAACTACCTGTCACCTGTCACTTGATTTTTATAATTATGATCTCAACTTTTTGGTAAATTTTGTGTTTTTAGTCGATTGGTAAGTTTATTATCCCTGTGATGACAAGAAAAGGACAAGAAACCTGTGGGATTTTAAAGGAATTCCATCATGGAGATTGTTTCGATGATCACATGCATTGTAAAAAGAATACAGTGATTGAAAAGAGCAATCCTGACTCCATTGTGACTAGAGCTGAGCTCCATATTGAACAAAAGAAGGAGTATGGAGATTCAGGCCTCTCTGTCCAAGTTAGCTCTTAAGCATGAAAAATCTTTTCTTCCCTTTTTTTAAATTACTAGATTGCATAATTAGATATTGGAGGTTATTTTCTCTAAAAGAAAAACCACAACAAACAACAGGGTGAAGCCACAGAACTCTGACCTCATCTTGAAATTCATTCCCTTTTTGAGGTTTGCTCCTGAGAACCTCCTCCAGGCCGGAGGGAAAAGACCTACTACCACTTGTTAGGTTACAGAGCAGAGAGGTGTTAGGCGAAAGCCAAGGATGGGATTAGGCCTTGCAGAGACAGAGAGGGGGCGCCCTCTGGTGGCAGCCAGAGACTGTCCAGAGGTTGATGAACATCTAAGTCTAGAAGCTCAGTTTTTGAAAGACAAAGTTAGAGAATGAATAATAGAAGCTCTGATAAGCAGAGCTGACATTCAGTAATTACTAGTGCAGCCATGCCATTTGCTAAAAGAATGAAATTTCCACTCACTCTCTCCTCTCCTCAAGATCCCACCTGACCCTCCCCTGCCTCCAAAATGGTACTGCAGGCACCTCAAGGGTCTGGCTATCATCAGTTTTACTTGGTTAGTGTGGGGTCGATGCTTGTCTCATGTGGTTAAGGACTTGGGATGGGAATCCTTGGGGGAGGTTGGTGTTTGGCACACATTGTGGAAGAAGAGGTAAAGATGGGAGGAAAGGGATTTTTTTTTATATGCACAGAAAAGGATGAGAAGAGAAAAGGAGGAAACGCTGAGAGCTCCCAGATTGAGTTGTTTGAGGCCTGGTCCTTTGGACTGTGCAACCAAATCTATGTTTGCAGTAAAGAGGAGTGGGGAAGAGCTTTGTTCTGTACAGTCTCTGGACAGTATCTATTTGTGACAGAGCCATCCAACCACTTGTCTATGTTATATTGCATATTTGGAAGGAGGATATCTAAATATCTTAAAATAATCTGGCACACAGCAGGTTCTTATTGAAACTTATGTACAATGCATTGTGAGCGTCCTTCACAGAAAGCTCCCTTGAGAGAGTGGGGTGTCTGGTCTGAAGCGTGCCACACAGTGCAGGTGCAGAAGGAAGCTGGAGACACCGGAATGCACAGAAAAGGCGCTCGTCGCTGGGCTGCAGATACCTGGATGTGCAAGAGAGATGCTCTTTGGTGGGTGATGATAGGTGAACCTATTGATGCCTGTATCTTTAGTTCACCACCTCCTACAGTGGAGAGCAGAATGCTAGGAGGGGGAGAAAGGAAAAGAGGAACAAGAAGAAAAGGCAGACACAGGAAAGGAATGCAGATTCTAGCCCAAATGATCAGGACACGTCTCAGGAATAAAGATGAGGATGAAGAGAAGTGCTATAAAGAGAAAAGAAAGAAATGGCATAGTGTAGGAGCAACAAATGGGGCTCATAGGGTAAATATTAAAGTTAGAATATTTGTCACATATTAAACTGGCCATCAGGTAAACAGCCCTAAATATTTCTCTGTGGCTGAGAGACTGGAAGGGCAATCAACATTTTGACAGATTACACTGGATTAGAATCAAGCAGTGGAATGAAGCATTGGATTTGGAGTCTTATTTTCAAATCCCTGCCACTGTCTAGATAGGTGAAGCTTGCCTCGCTGTTGTCACACGGCTGTGGGTAGGAGGATCACATGAATGATGTAGAGCAAAGGCTCTTCCAAACAAAGTGATTTATCAATAAAAGATTTTTCCAATGTGGATATTTTTGCACGTGTGATTTCCTCAAATTCAAGAAATCAGATTTCTAGAATATTATTTCTGATTCCAACCCCCTTCCCAAAACGTAACACTTTCCTCCTGGTTAGGTTGAGGAGATCCAGAGCGGCTTGTGACAACTGCTAGCAAAGCCCAGACTCCTTCAGGCTGCCATCTCCAACTCCCAGTGCACCAAGATGATCAACTTTTCAGATTCCCTGCAACTCCCATTACTTCCCCCAGGGTGCTGTCTGCAGACTCTGAAAAGGCCAGCATAGGAAAGACCATTCAGTATGGTCGGGCACCTCCAAAGACTGACTATAGGACCAACAGCTGTAAATTACAAGGAGGAAAAGTTCAACACCACACAACTGGAGGGGGTCTCTGTAGCTGAAGAGCCCCATTTCAGGAGGAATCATCTCTTAGACTTCATGGAAATGTGTGGCCTGAGCCTAGTATGTGCAGTTTCATCAAGAATAAAACTGGTGGCAGGGATAAACTTCAGGGTGGTGAATGTGCAAGGGTCAAGGAGAAGAAACCTTGTCATTTTCACCAGAAACTATTAGTACTTTTCATCTGTAAGAAGCATTTTATTTTCCCCATGGAAGAAAGAAGGCTGACATGCTTCAAGACTGGGCAAACCTGGCCAGGTTAAAACCTCTGATTAAGAATGGGGCCCAGCAGTGTGGTGGTTCCACAGGATACTAATGGGTTGCCATATGATCCTGCAACCCCTTTGCTGGGTATATACCTGGAGGAACTGACAGTGGGGACACGAATGGACATTTGCACTCTGGTGTTTATGGCAGCAGTGTTCACGATTCACAATGGATGGAGGTGACCTAAGGGTAGGACAACAGGAATAGACGGGGGCACTGTGGTATTCACATACAATGGACTATTGAGCCGGCTATAAGAAGGAATGAAGTTGTAAGACCTGCAACTAAGTGAATGAACCTTAAGGACAGTATGTTGAATTAAATGTCAGAAACAAAAAGACAAATATTATCATGCCTCACGCATAAGGATTAACTATAAAATACAAACTCAGAGAATTGAAGTTGAACGCATGGGTTATCAGGTCAGGGCCTATTATAAAGGGTCCTAGATTGTAATCTCTTACAGCAGTCACATATATATAGGAGTTGTAACCGATATTTCTAAATTCCGAAATACTGAACTATTTGTATATAACCTGGTCATTCCTTGAAACTGCAGGTATTTATGTGACACCTGAGACTCAGAGTTAGAGAACTGAAGCTATGAAAATCGGTATTACCCCATTCAGCAACTGTTAAAAAAGCTGAAAAAGTGAACGGACTTCATCTAGAGAAATGAATGAAAATCTGGATAGGACTAAGATAAATCAGAATACTGGGTAAAGGATGATCTGGCCCATATTTTCAAACTTCAACCTCTGTGCAAGATCAAAAGGGAAGAGGTTTATTTGGTACAAAATTTATATTTTTAGTAGCACATTATCTAACTTAACTTGTATGGTCAGTTTACCTAAACACCATAATTACATGACATCTTGAATACGGCATGAGGTTTGTGCGTTTTTACAGGATAGTATGGTGCCCCTTAGATCCCAGAGTAATTTGGGCAGTGAATAAAAAAGTATTTGCAAAGTGCTCTTGGGGAACTGAGGAAAAATTAAGTTCCCCCATCAGGGGAATTCCTGATATTCTCACAAGTAGTGGGGACAACCAATTCAATAGGCTGAGCCCTCAGTTTTGGGCTCATTCCTGTGAAGCTTATTCCTGGAAAGGAGCTGCTAAACCAACTGATAATTGTGCCTAAGAGTCACCCCCAGAGAACCTCTTGTGTTGCTCAGATGTGGCCTCTGTCTCTAAGCCAACTTGGCAGGTGAACTTATTTCCCTTCCCCCTACATGACCCCCAGGGGTGTAAATCTCTCTGGCAATGTGGGACCGGACTCCAGTGGATGAGCCGGGACCCAGCATCAGCTGAATGAGAAAGTCTTCTTGACCAAAAGGGGACAGAGGAAAATCAGACAGTAAAGTCTCAGTAGCTGAGAGATTTCAAACAGAGTCAGGCAGTTATCCTGGAAGTTATTCTTAAATGCATTATATAGATATCTCTTTTTAGTTTATGGTGTATTGGAGTGGCTGGAGGGAAGGGCCTGAAACTGTTGAACTGTGTTTCAATAGTCTTGATTCTTGAAGACGGCTATATAACTACATAACTTTCACAATGTGACTGTGTGATTGTGAAAACCTTGTGTCTGATGCTCCTTTTATCCAGGGTATGGACAGATGAGTACAAAAAAAAAAAGAGGATAAAAATTAAATTATATAGAGAGATAAAGGGTAAAAATTGGGTATATTGAAGTACTAGTGGTCAATGAGAGGGAGGAGTAACGGGCATGGGATGTATGAGTTTTTTTCTTTTTTCTTTTTTATTTCTTTTTCTGGAGTGATGCAAATGTTCTAAAAATGATCATGGTGAAGAATACACAACTATGTGATAATATTGTGAGCTATTGATTGTATAATATGGCTGAACTGTATGTTTGTGGATATTTCTCAATAAAAAATATTGAAAAGCAAAAAGAATGGGGCCCAGTCAGTATGTTGGACTTGGAACAGAGAGCTGGATCTCACTCCTAGCCTTCTGTTTACTTACCTGTGGGGCATTTACTGGGCATGGTATTTTGTAACATGGACTCTTGTTTTCTTCTTAAATGTATCCAATAGCTTAATTCATGATGTTATTTCATAGCTCAATTAAGATTATGCTTATAAAAGTAGTAAAGAGTTTAAAGCTTACTGCACCATTTACCACCCTGCACTACTTAACGTAGTATAGTGTGCTGCATACCAACTTAAGGAGATGTTATGTCTAATTACAGGCCTTCCAGAGAGAGATGTATTACTCACTGACTTTCCTTCCCCCTGTAAAGCTAAACTTACCAGCCTTCCCTTATATGTGACACGTTTTAAAGATATTATTATGTTCTTGTAATTGAAATTTTTATTGATACAACTGTGAATTCACATACAGTTGTAAGGAAAATACAGAGATGCCATGTACCCTTTATCCATTTTCTCCCAATTTGTAACATCCATATTGTCATGGATAAAATCCAAAGATCTTGTTTAGATTTCCCCAGTGTTATCTACACGTAGTTGTGTATGTGTGGGGATGGGGTGGGGAGGGTTTATTAGTGTCAGGGTTCTCTAAGGAAACAGAACTAACAGGAGATACCTGCAAATATGAAATTTTATAAAAGTGACTCATGCAACTGTGGGGACATGTGAGTCTAAATTCCACAGGGCAGGCCACAAGCTGACAACTCTGATGAAAGTCTTTGATGAATTTCCCCAGAAGAGGCTGGCTAGGTGAAGCAGAGAGAGAGATTGTCTCTTCTGACTGCTGAATTCATCACCTCTCTCTTAAAATTCTTCAACTGATTGGATTAAGTGTCTCTCATTGCAGAAGACACTTCCCTTAGTTGATTGCAGATGCAATCAGCCACAGATACAATCAGCGCACTGATGATTCAGGTCCATGAAATGTCCTCACAGCATCAGTCAGGCCAGTGCTTGCTTGACCAGACAACTGGGCACCGTCACCTGGACAAGCTGACACATGAACCAAACAATCATAGTGGGGATGCATTTAATTCTATACAAGTTTATCACCTGTGGAAGTTCATGTATCCACCACAAAATTAGGATACTTAAATGTTCTATCATTACAAAGACCTCTCTTGTCACTCTTATAGCCACACACAACTCTGCTGTCACCACTTTTCACCCCATCTATAAAACATGGCAGCCACTAATCTGTACTATATTTCTAAAATTTTAGCATTTAAAAGTATTATTCAAGTGTAATCATATAATGCGTAACATTTTGGGATTGGCTTTTTTCACATAGCATAATTCCCTGGAGATTTATCCAAGTTGTTTTGTGCAACAATTTATTTTTATTGCCAAATAACATTTCATGGTAATCCCATTCACTTGTTGAAAAACATCTGGACTGGATTCTTGTGTTTACCTAATGCAAATAATCTTCTATGCACATTCATATACTGGTATTTTTGTGAGCATAATAACCGCCAAGTTCTCTTCCAGAGTGGCTGTACTCGTTTATATTCCCTCCAACATTGTCTGAGGAATCCAGTTTCTCTGCATCCATACCAGCATTTTGTGTTGTCATTTGTTTCAATTTGTTAAAGCTGCCAGCATGCAATGTATCTGAAATGGATTGGCTTTTACAAAGGGGATTTATTAGGTTACAAATAACAGTTCTAATGCCATGAAAATGTCCAAATTAAGGCATCAGCAAGAGGATACCTTTACTAAAGAAAGGCCAATGGTTTCCGGGATTTCTCTGTCACATGGGAAGGCACATGGCAATGTCTGCTGTCCTCTCCTGGCTTCTGGTTTCAAATGGCTCTCTCAGCTTCTGGTGTGTCCCAAGGCACCCTCCTTCTGCATTTCCAAACATCTGTGTCCTGGTTTCATCTCTCTGTGGTCCCACCCGCAATTGGATGGATCACATCTCCATGGAAACAGCATAACCAAGATATCCCACCCAACAATAGGTCTGACCTACAAGAGTGGATTAAAAGAACATGTTTTCTTAAGGATATATAACAGCTTCAAACCAGCATATGATTATATTTATTTTAAACATTTTGATAGGGTGTAATGATATCCCATTATGATTTTAATTTACATTTCTGTAGTGACTAATGATGTAGAACATATTTTGAAATGCTTATTTACCATCTATCTATCTTCTTTGACAAAATCTCTGTTTGTATCTTTGGCCACTTACTAATTGGATTGCTCTTTTATATTGAATTTTGATAGTTCTTATTTATGCGCGATACAGAAGTCCTTATAGGCAAAAAATATTTCACACAGTGTGAAGAGACAGAAAGAGACAGATGGCCACATGGTTTGATATTGAGTTATGGGTTACTGACAAGCAACCAACAAATGCTACAGACTTCAAAGAAAGCATGATTCTCTTGGCATTTTGATTTTGGACTTTGGTTGTCCAAGGCTGTGAAACAATAAATTACTATTGTTTAAGTCAATCAGTTTGTGGTATTTCTTATACCAGCTTGGCAAACTATGACTTTTTTTCACACAAGGAAGTGGGTTGCTGTCATAACTAATACCTACAACTGTGGGAGTGGCTTTGGAATTGGGTAATGAGCAGAGTCCGGAAAATTTTGAAGCATTTGGTAGTAAAAGCCTAGATTGCCTTCTTGGATTGGAATTTCTACCCTATGACTTTTCAACCATTGAATTTTGGAAGCAAATAACTTGTTTTCTAGGTTTCAGAGGTCCAAAGAGAGAGAAGAATTTTGCCAGAGGCTGGACCACACTCATGACTGATTTAGATAAGGTTTTAGACTAAAAGTTGGCATTTATTGAATAAAGGGCTTAAGGATTTAGGTATGTTGGGATAAGGTAAATGTATTTTACATATGGGAAGAACATGTTTTTTGGGGGTCCAGGGGGTGTACTGGTATGGACTGAATCTTGTCCCTAACAAAAACATCTTCAGATCCAAATTTTTGATCATATGGATGTGAACTTTACTTAGTGAAGATGAGTTCAAAGAATCAGGGAGGACCTTAATTCAAAATGATTGGAATCCTCATAAGAGGAAATCTGGATACAATAGCAGGAGACAGAAAGAGACAGATTGGCATATGGCAGTAGAGGCTGAGTTTTGAGGTCTCCGGCATGGTAGACAAGAACTTTGCCTGCTGAGCCACCATGGCCCGGCCAAGGCTGAGTTTTTATGGATTGCTGGCAAGTCACCAGCAAGATATTATGGACTTCTGAGAAAGCGTAATCTTGATAACACATTGATTTTGGACTTAAGGCTTCCAATAATGTGAGAAAATGTATTCCTGTATTTAAGCCAATCAGTCTGTGGTATTTTACTAGTCAGCCACCATGGTTACGTTTAGCACATGGATCTTGGACTATTTCTGGGAGCTGTGGTTCCAGTGGGAGTTTCATTTTCAGAGCCTGTGCTATGTTATTTTGCTATTCATGGTTTACCTGGTACCACTAGAGTACCCACTGGTCCCTTTTGGGGGCTGTCTGCTGGGGAGAAAGGGATTTTCCTATGATGGGTCTTTGGGTTTCCCTTAGTTGGAGAAAACTGGGTGGGATCTTCCATAAAGCCTGTCCCATATCTCTGGGCAGGGATAAAGTCACAGAACTTCAGGGTAAAACTAGGTTTCTGGGTGGGCCACTTATGACTGGGTCTCTCTTTTGGCTCCTATTAATCCACCCTAATGTCTTTGGGTGGGAATGGGGGCATGTTATCCAGCTCACTCATCTCACTGCTTCTCCATGGGTAAGGAGATGTCAGAAGCCTCAGGACAATGGACCCTGTAGGGTAAAAGAGGCTTCTTGGGTAGGGCTACGTAATTTGACTGATCTCCTCCTTCTCTTTCTGTCCATTTGCCCTCATGTCTCTGGGTGGGAAAGGAGAGTCTAGGCTCATGGATACAAAGAGGCTACCTGGTCTGGACCACTTGCTGTACCTGTGGTTCTTCTTGCCCACTTGGTGTCTCTTGAAAGAAACAGTTGTCTGAGGCCCAGTGGGAAAAAAGAGCACTCTTCTTGGCTGTTTATTATTGGTGGGGCTCCTGGAAGTCCCCATACTTGTTCCCCTAGGCTCACTTCAACTGATGCTGTCAGAGGTACTCTCATTCCATCCAAGAAAGAAGTGAACCTACCAAGGTTGTCTTATGTTGCTTGGTGGGGGTAGGAAAACACTGAGGTCTGTTTTTCCTCTAGTCCTGGGATCCCAAATCAGTTTGTCTTTTTCTTACCATCTTACAGAGTTTTCCTTTACATGTCTCTTGGGGTGTTTCTAGGATTTATCGTTGTGCTTAGTATGAAGGAGCAGGAAGAAATGGGATCATGCCTTCTTCTGTAAGACTGCTGGTCTACCATGCATGCCATTTTTATAAAGACTTAATTACATATGTGAATTCCAGTATCTTCTGTCTTTATCTAAACTAAAAAAAAAAAATGAGATTTTTTCATGTTTTAAATTAAGATCAGATTGCCCTGAGGTCTCTTCCTTCTCTGCCCTATGTTTCATTCCCTAACTCCTTTCTCTAATCTGCTAAAAACTCAGGCTCTAACATTTGTTTGTGAAAAACACTTTGGGAATAGCCCAAAAGTCCCAACACCTAATTCTGTGTAAATTCGATTCAATTGTGCTTAGAATTTCCATCCTTAGCCTTTTGAAAATGTGTATATCAAAGTTTTCAATATTTGAGTCCTTTGGAGACCCTTCTACTAAATAACTCATGTATGATAAATCATTGTTAGTGGTCTTTGTGTAACTATTTTCCTAAAGCTACAGGGTGAATGATGATCTGAGGAATTTGAATAGTGATCTGTAAAATGGTGTCCCCAAATAACATAACATCTGTTTTACTTATACACCTGCATTTTGATTAATAATTTTACAGCATTGACTCAGCTCATATCTATTATATTATACCCTTGTCTTCTAGTTTGCTAGCTGCTGGAATGCAATATACCAGAACTAGAATGGCTTTTGAAAAGGGGAATTTAATAAGTTGCTAGTTTATAGTTCTAAGGCTGAGAAAATGTCTCAATTAAAGCAAGTCCATAAAAATGCCCACATTAAGGCACCAAGAAGAGGTTACTTTCACTCAAAAATGGCCGATGAAGTTCAGTATTTCTCCCTCAACTGGAAAGGCATATGGCAAACATGGCAATGTCTACTAGCTTCAGGCCCTTGCTTTATGAGGCTTCCCCAGGGGCGTTCTCCTTCTTCATCTCCAAAGGTGGCTGGTTGGTGGACTCTGTGTTCTCATGTCTCTCTTGGTCTCCATATGCTTCCTCTTTTAAAGGATCCCAGTAAAGTAATCAAGACCCACCTGGAATGGGTGGAGTCACATCTCCTTCTATTCAAAAGTTAAAACCCACAATTGGGCGAGTCACATCTCCATGGAGATAACCTAATCAACCTGCCAACCTATAGTACTGAATAGAATAGGCAATTAGAAGAAATAGTTGCTCCAACAAGATTGATTAGGATTAAAATGTGGCTTTTCTAGGGTACATAAATCCTTTCAAACCAGAACACCTTGGTAGCATTATTTTTTAAACAAATTCTCCACTCATTTATTATTCCTGTTTCCGTTGTCCTAGAAATGTTTTCTGATCAATGGGTAGAAAGCTTGCATGAATATAAACATCTACAAACCTAAATTCCTTGGTGATTCAAAGTTATAGTAGAGCTTCCCATTCAGGTACCCCAGGGTAGCCAATGCAAATTTGTGTTTCATGCCCGACTAATGTTTCTCAAATCCCACCCCAACTCCCTAAGTTTCTCTAAAGGAGAATAGCATGAAAACACTCAGATGAAACTTAAAACAGCCAGAAAAATCTTGAAACATCACTAAACTCCCTTACTTTTTCTTAAAAAAAATGCATGAATATTTTACTTACTATTCCATAATATAGCTATATGTGTCTTAACATAAAAATGTTTAAAATTATTTACTATAAATCAATGATAACATTCCTGGAAAGTGGCCCTTATATTCATGTACTAACTAGCATAGATTATAAAATAAGGGATGCCCCTACTCCAGTATCTTCATAATAAGTTTTGGCCTAATGTCAATTTGTTTTTCTTGAAATTCCTTGGTACCCAACTCAGTTGGTTTTTAGTTGTCTTTCCCTTCACTTTGGCCTTTAGCCCTAATATGTATTTAGTTGCTTTTTAAAATATTTAGAAAACCTCTTTCCCCATGTTACCCAAGAGTTTTTTAATAAATCATAACTATTTTTGTTTTTATGCTGGATTTTCTGAGCTCCAGAAGGGCATAAATTGAGCCTTCATTATTGCAACTTCCAGGCCTGGTACTTGTGGCTATATTTTTAACCACACCACTGTTTAGGCAGGTGGCTTTCAAATTATTCTGGGAGTATGAATGATTCTTATTTGAATTGCAATGTCATACATACCAGAACCTCTAGTTATTGTAAAATTATTACCCCAAACACTGTAAATGCAAAAATGTGTTACTATGTAGTGGCTTGGACTTGCATACCCCATACAAATATGTTTTTAATCTTAATCCATTCCTGTGGAGGTGAACAGAGATAGGCCATGGGGAGTAGCAGAAACTGGAAGTCAACAGAACTCAGAAGAGAAAGGAGAAAATGCTGCTGCATGCATTGCCATGTGACAGAAAAGCCAAAAAACCTCGAAGATCTCCAGCATCCAGCCTCATAATGCCAGTCTTAAGAAAGGACGTTATTACCTTGCTTACATCTTGATTTTGGAATTCTCCTGGCTTCAAAACCGTGAGCCAATAAATTCTTGTTGATGTATACCCATTCTATAGTATTTGCTTTAGCAGCTAGAAAAATAAAATGACCATATATGGGATAAACTTTACCCCACAAAGCAAACTAAATTGATAATAATGATGCTAAAATGGGGGGCATAAACAGTAGAAGATGCAGCAGGTGAAGACTGAAACCAGATCAAAATAATCCTGATGTTATGAGAACAACATGTCCTTCCCTATGTAGGAATTTTAACATCTTCAGAAATCATGCAAAGTACAAGTTTTTCAATTTTGCCAAACAATGCAAGGCAACCAGATACATGCATCAAAAATTGAAACCCAGTTCTCAGTGCATTCAGCTCACGCACTAGGTTAGTTTATGGGTCTGGACTGTTAGAAACCCTTAACAAGTCACCGGGTTGGTTAGTGATAAGAAGGCTGAAGTCTGCTACAAGTCTGCAAGAATGATTCACTCACGATCTAGAAAGAAGAACACATTTATGTGTGACCTGGCCAGCCATAGAGGGCTTGTCCCTGCCATGAAACGGCAGGCCGCTGAGATGTTGCTGCAACGGTCATTCTACTCTGAGAATCAATGTTAGCACCCACAGTCCTGTGCCTGCTGAAGTTTCATCTGGTAACAAGTATCTTCTTTATTCAGTCTTCCTGTTCCACCAGCACCACTCTTTCCACTAAATAACCCTGGCTTATTGTCCACATCTTCGACTAGTCATTACTGTGATTGCACTGAATTGATATTTATCCACTTTATTTTAGTTTGCTATTTTATGTAATTACATATTATCTTAGCAACTCTCTGTGAGATCTTTGAGGGAGCTATCTTAAACCTCTTGGAAAAACTTTACAGAAATATCTAAGGAGAATCATTTTCTGGAGATCCCATTAAATGGGTATCGCAAATCCAGAGAGCCCCACAAATGCCAATTACCAGAGGAAATTGTATTTATTGTTCTGTCCTGATTGATGAGGAAGGGGATTTCATGGAAACAGAAGTCAATAAAACTCCAGATGGGCTGACATCTAAACGAGGGCCTATGCTCAATGACAGCTTCCTGTAGACATTACAGGAAAACAAGGCTCTAGTTAGCTTATAGCCTGTTAACTTCTGGTGTTTGAGAACTGACGGATCGATCCCATCACCTGTTATTGTTCCTTTATCCTGGAACAGAAGATCTCCAGGCCAGACTAGGATATAAAGTGATGAAATGATTTGTAGGAGAAACCTTGCCCTAAGTCTGAGCGCTTACTATATTTATCTTTCTTAGCATCGTGCACAGCAACTTGCAAGGAAAGATCCAGGTGGGGTAGTATGAGCCACCCAAGTGGCTGAGGATATGTTCTAATGCCTAGGCTTCTCCACCTTGATTCTTCATGTGTCCATACAATCTTTAACTGCATTCTGTGACTCTCTTCTTGAAATGTCCTACTCATCTTAGAACACACTCTCCTTTGAGGCCAGGCTCATAAGTCACAATAGTTGATGACCAACACACCAGCAGAAGGTGGCTCAGAGCTGGTATGTGCCCCAAGGCTGTGATTTGATCTTGAAGGAACTTATCTCCTTATTCTGACATTGCAGATTTCTGGCTCCTTGAACTCTCTCCTCATCCTGACCTCTCCAACTACTGCCACCATTAATCTATGATTCAGTTCTTGTTCCTGGAATTTATAATTAAAATAGCTAGTTACCATACTCTGTGACTGAACCTTATTCCTTTCAGAGGCAGGCTATTGGAAAAGGAGAGAAAAAAAAGAGAAGGATCTATTTCTGTATTTCTCTGAGGGATGGAGAGCTGGTTGGAGTATACTTTTGACCCAAGGACCCCAGGGCCCAAACCATCTGAAATCAAAAAATTAAATAAATGATGCTTAGGTAGGATTTATTTGTTTGAGCCATATGGCTTGTTTGACTATATCATGTAACTGTGTTTCAACGTCTGCAGAAGTGTTTATCCAAGTATTGCAGGTAGTATTGATGACAGCACAACCCCCTCCTTGCTCAGCTAGCAAGTAATCAGGCACAATTCTGTTAGCTAAAACAATCTAGCTAAACAATCTAAAGATTTTTGTTGCTCAGCAACAGCCTTTTTGCAGTGGAATCAGCAATTTCTTCTACTGCTATATATAAATTTTTAATCATAATTTCATTGGTGTTAACTTCTAACCAAGGCAATAAAAGTTTAATGAAAGAGGCCCATTCAGCATCTGTGATATCTCCAGACAATTCACATTTGACTTGGCCTTGTAAATTAAGTGGGGTAGTCCAGTGTGAAACTTTGGATTTGTTATGAATTTCTAAAGGAACAAGAAGGCATCTGAGGGTGCATTGTCCTCTCACTGTCTGAAGACCTCTGCAGGGAATGGCCTGAAAGGAAGAATAAACCTTGAAGGAGTATAGCCTACCCCTAGAGGTATCGAGTTCATCTCAGGGGCACTTCTAGATGTATGTGTGAGCCGTTTGCCATTTTTGTTTTATTGGGAGTTGTTGAATCTTGCCAGGTTGTTCAGGGTTGTGGGAAGAAGGGTGCACAGCTAATGGCTGTACTGTTATCTTTGGTGCAGGCTATATATGAAGGCCTTACTGATGTTTGTACAAACATGAGATGAGGAAAATCAGCTCCTGTGGCTGCAATCCAGACTTGACAGAAAGGAGAGAAGGATCGATGACAAGCTTTATTTTTAAAGGTGGCATTTGGGACCTGAGTGTGATTAGTCATAGGTAAAATAATTGGGTCTCTAGCATCATGTACAGATCATGGTTTGCAATGACAGATCCAACAATCATTTAAATTCCCCTTTCTGCAATGGCCTGGGACAAATGAATAACAGCATTTTCTTCCCAGGCTGCAGCAAGAAAGAAGAAAGAGACAAGCAAGAAGAGTTTAAACATTTTTGGTGATAGAATTTTCTAGAAAGATGGAGAAGCTGAGCAAAAGTTTGTGCAAACAATAGAAATGCAACAATAATTATAAGGAATAGTATGATAAGGAATATGACAGAAATGTAGATGTTCGTGGGGTTTGTTCCGTGATCAGTGAAAGCTGTCCACCTCATGAAGACATTTACTTCGAGTCCTAGTAAATTTTATCTGTACGTCTCCAGTTTAATCACAGGTCTCATTGTTAGAAGGTAGAGTGTTTTTAAGATGTAAGCTGTGAACCCAACGTTCAGTCCCTTCTAGTTTGGCTACTGTGTCAGAAATTAAAAGTGCCTGGTAAAGTCCCTTTTAGCATGGTTCAAGGGCTGTTTTGCATTGCTGCCATTTCCAGTCTACCCAATTGCTGGGAATTAGGGTGTGAAGAGTCTGAGGGAAATTTGGATTTGGGAATGCATCCCTCATTTGGTGGAGATAACCTTTCGCATAAGTCACTAGAGATTTGTAATACTGAGTTATCTCCTGCTGGGGAAGCAGGGATTCACTGTTAAGATGGAGGCCAATTGACATAGGTTTTAGTGATAATTTCTTAGGGAGAAAATGTATATTTCCAAAAAGGCATATATCAAATGGCCATAAGGACCAGAGGAGGAACTTTATGCCAAGGTAGCCCAGTTTCCTCTATTAAGTTAGACAGTTTAAGTTTTAATATGCCGTTTGTATTCCCCACCTGTTCAAATGAGGATGATGGAGACAAGATAATACCAAATTATTTACAGAATCTTAGTTAAAGCTTTAATGATCTGCCCAGTAAAATGAATTCCTCAGTCAGTAGAAGTAATTGAAGGATTTGCCAAGGCAAGGAATACATTTTCTACAAGATTTTTAGCAACTGGTTTTATATCTGCCTTATGACAAGTAAGCCTCTGTCCATCCTGAGAATAGATAGACAATGGATATATGACTATATAATTATAATTCTGAAGCTGGTTCACTTACAGCTGTCTGCATGGAAATCTACTTGAGCATTTCCTTGGTATTCTGGTTCTGATTTTGTTGTTGTTTTGGTATGAGCTTAATTTCTTTTTTTTTTTTTGTATGCTGGATGGTGGGGGCTGCATTTCATTCTTTTCCCATGTATCTCTTTATTGCAGCACCATTTGTGAATTTTTGTTTGTTTGTTTATTTTGGGGGGGAAGTGCATGGGCTGGGAATCGAATCTGGTTCTCCTGCATGGCAGGAAAGAATTCTAACACTGAATTACCCTTGCACCCCCGTTATGAGCCTCAATCTTAATAATAGCAACAGATTGAGGAAGTAAGATGGCAGTTAATAAGTCACTGACTAGCTGTCCATTCTTTATAGGGGATCCAGTTAAGGTAAGGAAATCACTCTGTTTCCATAATTTTCCAAAGTCCTGGACAACTCTAAAAGCATGTTGACTGTCAGTATCAATGTTAGCTGTTTTTTGAGATGACAATATACAATCTCTAGTACAGAATTGCTTGTCAGCCAAAGTAAATTATCTGATTCAATTAGTCTGAATTTGGTTGTGACAACATATCCAGCTTGAAAATTTCCATTAATTCCTCAGATATTGAATCCATCAACAAAATGAATAAGGTCAGGATTATGAAATGGTTTTTCCTGTAAGTCAGGACAGGGAGTCACTAACTAAGAGGTAATCAAATCACATTTATGAGGATCCCCTTTCTCTGGCAAAGGTGATAGTGTGGTAGAGTTTAAGGTATTGCATCTTTCTATAATTAAATTAGAAGGTGAATAGAAGTCAACAAACTGGAATATAGAAGTCAATCTACTGGAACATAGATGCTGAGTAAATTTAGAGTTTAAGAGGCTTTGAACAGCAGAGGGATTTGTGAATGTACATCTTTGCCATGTGCTATTTCTGCAGATGCTTCGACTATTTTTGCAGCTGTGGCTACTTCTTTTAAACAGGCAGGTTATGCTCAAGGCATGACACTAATTGTAAGCTATAATAGGCAGCAGGTCTTAGTTTTTCCAAGGTTCTTATGTCAGTATTCCCAAAGCTTGTCCATTTCTTTCATGAACAGAGTAAATGGCTTAGAATAATTTAGTAGTTCCAAGGCCAGAGGGGCTAATAATGCCATCTTGAGTTTTTTAAAGGCCTGTTTATGAGACTCATCCCAAGGTAAAGGTCCAAGTGTATTGGTTTTAATTAATTGATAAAGAAGTAATGCCAATAAAAAAAATTGGAACTCAGAGTTACCTATAACCTGTCAGCTCAAGTCATCCCCTTAATTGTAATTTTGTCATGGGCTTAGGAAATTCTTGCATTGTTTTTATTCTTTTGATCAATAGATGGATTACTTCAACATTTAAATCAAGACCCAATTAAAGGACTACATCTCAAAGGAGCTATAATTTTTCCTTAGAGACTTTATGTTCCTCTTATGGTAGCTATTAGAGTAAATAGATAGAATCTCTTAAGAAATTCTCTTTAGTAGAGGAGCAGAGCAATAAATCATCCGTATATTGCAATAGTGGAGGCATTAGAGAATTGTAGGGTGATCAGGTCCTGATGTAACATTTAAGAAAAACTAGAAGGTGACTCTGTAAAACCTTGAGACATAACTGTCCATGTATTGCTAATTATTCCACATGAAAGCAAACAGATATTGGCTGTCTGAATCTTCTGGAATGCTGAAGAAAGCAGATACAGATCTATAATTGTAACCCATTTAGAATCAGAAGCAACCCAGGATAACAAGGTTACTGGGTTTGGAAGTACAGGAAAGGGAGGGATGGCTAATTTCTGAATGACTTTTAAATATTGAACTAACTACCACCTGTGACCATTAGGTTTCTTCACAGATAAAGTAGGAATGTTACAAGAGCAGAGCAGGGCGTAATTAGTCCTTGAGATACAAGCCTTTAACTACTGGGGTTAAGCTGGCAATGGTCTCTAGCTTAAGTGGATATTGAAGAAGTCTTGGTACGGGTTTGAATGTGTCTGTATTTTGATAGGTTTTGCACCTTAGGGTCTCCCTATGTCAGTACTAGGTAAATCCCATAGATATTACAGTATAGCCGATAGTTCACGGGTGTCAGGAGGAATTTACTCATCCTTAGAATCTAATAAAATTTGGAAAGAGCACATAAGGTCTGGCACAGTATCTTCTGGAATCCTAAAGAGAGTTTTTCCTCTCATTTTTGACAGCAGGTTTCTTACCAGAAGATTTTTGAGAACAGCATCAAAAAGCAAAGTGAAATATTTTTTACTAAGTGGGCCTAATGACATTTGGATTGGTTGGAATAAATCCTCCTATTAGGATTTATTGTTAACTCACATTACCACAAATTGCTTTTGACTCAGAGAGAATTATTGTTTTAGTAGTGTGGGGTTCAGAGTTAAAAGTGTGCCCTCATATTTGCAGAGTCTTCGGCAATGTCCTGGTGGCCAAAACAACTACAAGGTTTGGTTATATATCACAGGCTTTATTGAATTTTCAATTGATGCACTGGGGAGTTTGTAGTTACCAAAGGATAGAGAAGAATTCTGCTGAACAAAGAGAGCAGTGGGCTTTTATATACAGAAGAAGGAAATATATTGGGTAGAAATGTCATTCTTTAATGCAGACTACATTTCCTAATACAGTTAGTGCAGGCAGTTACTTAGCATTGAGAAAGTAAATCTGGGTAAGAATAGGGAGTTGGCGATAGCTGGTTGGCTGGTTTAAAATTCTGTTTTCTGGACAAGCTGGGCATTTATAGGAAATAGAAGTTTACTTAGATTTTGGTTTGGCTGACGGGGCTTAGTATGAGATGCCTCCAGTTAGATCTAGATTTCATCGTGTGTGTATGTGTGATAAAAGGAGAGGTTTCTCTTTAAAGAGGTATTCAGAGTTCTCCCCTCTTGCCCAGGAAACTGTTCTGCTATCTTTAAGATGCTCATAGTCTATGAGCAGGCAGGAGGCACTAAGTGGCTGTAAAAGAGTTCACTTCATCTTGATGGGCCTCAGTCTCCTTACTTGTAAAGAGTTTTGAACCAACTGAACAGAGTTCTCTTGAGGCCCTGCTAAGTGGCAGTCACTGGCCTATGTGCTGGTGGGAAGGAAGACAAGAGCCTACCAATGAAGAATGGCATGGCCCATTGTTGCTTCCACGCTGGAGTGGAGCACGAAGGATATTAAGGTATGACAAGTGAGACAGATGGGATCAGGGTGTCTGAAGCTCAGTGACAACAGGCAACTTTATTCTTAACTAGTTCCTGCTTATATACTGCAGGGTTCACGTGACAAAGAGCACACATGCACCTGGCAAGAATACAGAGTGCTTACTTAAGATGACCGTAAAGAACCTGGGGTGAAGACAAAACAAACATTCTCTCTCTCCCAGACTGTTCTCCATTAAGTAAATAACAATCTCCACAAATTACTACTGCTGCCACTCTGATACCAGCTGTTCTCCACAGATTCCACAGGTCTTGTTTTAACCCTTGCTCCTACAGCCCATTCCCAAGGAGTTCACAGCCAGGAAATGGGCTGCCCTTCTTTAATGATAAATTAATGTTCCCATTTCAGGCCAACGGTTGGGAGTGCATTTTGTGGGGATGATGTTGCAGTGAGTAAGATGTGTGCACACACTCTGGGGACTCCTTGGACTACAATTGCCACAGAATGTTTCAGGGGAAAAATGACACTGGAAAGCATCGTCTAAACATTATGAGACATTTTTAAGCAAAGTTAATCCAAGAGAAGAAAGTAATTGATTCTGCTTTAAAACAAGTTAGTCTTTTAAAAATACATTTTCATTATACAAGTAAGCCATGCTAAGCATAGGATGCTTTTGAAATACAGGTAAAGAGTAAGAAGAAAATGACAATAGTCAATTTACCAATAGCCAGGGATATCTGCTCCACAGTCATGGCCCTGTCTCTCCACCAAATTTTCTCAGAAATGGAATATGATGTCCATGATGCTCTATAACCTGCTTTGGAGTTTAAATGTGTTTTCCCTGTTCATACCAGTGAATAAACCTCTAGAGAGTCGTTTTAGTTAACATACAGTGAGTCACAGCTTGAATGTTTCATGATTTAATTAACTAAAGAAACTATAATAAACAGTTTTATAGCTCGATATCTGTGTACATCCTTATTTGTTTAATCATAAATTCTTAATGGAATTTCAGAATCAAAGCAGTTTATATATATATTGACAAATCAATAAGCTTTGTGTTGGGGTGTGTGTGAAGGGGGTGTAACTCATCTACTCGGTTGAAAAAAAATGCCAGTATGGCATGCTGAATGACATTTCTTCAAAGCAAGTCACAGATCTCCTATTTGTTCATTTGAACTCTTACTTCAAATACCTTGCTTGAAAAAACTCACATGCATGATGTGGACCTATATTATTGTGCCAGAAAAGATGTGAAACACATCTGTTTTTACACTAATTAGCATGGAAAGATGGTGTTTTAGTTTCCTAGGCTGTTCAAAGCCGATACCATGAAATAGTTTTGGCCTCAACAATGGGAATTTATTAGCATACAATCTTACAGTTTTGAGGCAGTAAAAATGTCCAAATCAAGGCCATCATCATGGTGGTGCTTTCTTCTCAAGACCAGTGATTCTTGGCTCCTCTATCTCATGGCAAGGCACACGGTGGTGTCTGCTGGTCTCTCCCTTTTCTTCTGGATTTTGTTGCTTTCAGGCTCTTGCTTCTGTGGCTTTCTTTCTCTCTCTCTTTATTCATTCTGTTTATAGATGACTCTAGTATTGGATTAAGACTCATCCTGAATGAGATGGGTCGCAGCTTAATTGAAGTAGCTTCATCAGAAGATCCTACTTACAATAGGTTTACACCCACAAGAATGGATTAGATTTAAGAAATACTTTTCTGGGTGTTTCAGTTTGCTAAAGCTGCTGGAATGCAACATACCAGAAATGGATTGACTTTTACAATGGGGATTTATTAACTTACAATTAACAGTTCTTAGACCATGAAAATGTCCAAATTAAGGCATCAAGATGATGATACCTGGGCTCTGAAGAAAGGCTGCCAGCATCTCAGACACCTCTGTCACATGGGAAAGCACATGGCCACCATCTGCTGGTCCTTGATCCCGAATTTCAATGCCTCGGCTTCTGGTTCCAGTGACTTCCTCTTTGTGTCCCATGGGTCCTCTCTTAGCTTCTCTGGGGCTTTTCTCTTTCTCTACTTCTCTGAATATTTCTCTCTGAGGTCCCTTTCCTTTTTCTGTGCCCTTTGTCCTCTCATAAAACACTCCAGTAAAAGAATTAAGACCCACCTTGAATGGGATGAGTTTCTTAAGAGATTTTATCTATTTACTCTAACAGCTACCACAAGAGGGACATAAAGTTTCTCAGGAAAAATTATAGCTCCTTTGAGATATAGTCCTTTAATTGGGTCTTGATTTAAATGTTAAAGGAATCCATCTATTGTCCAAAAGAATAAAAACAATGCAAGAATTTCCTAAGCCCATGATGAAATTACAATTAAGGAGATGACTTGAGCTGACAGGTTACTGGTAACTCTGAGTTCCAATTTTTTTTTTACTGGCATTACTTCTTTATCAATTAACTAAAACCAATACACTTGGACATTTACCTTGGGATGAGTCTCATAAACAGGCCTTTAAAAAACTCAAGATGGAATTATTAGCTCCTCTGGCCTTGGGACTACTAAATTATTCTAAACCATTTACTCTGTTCATGAAAGAAATGGACAAGCTTTGGGCATACTGACCTAAAGATCCCACCCACAACATGTCTGCACCCACAGGAATGATTTAAAAGAACATGGCCTTTTTTGGTGTGCATAACAGCTTCAAAACAACACATGTGGTAACCTTTTTTCTTGTTTTCAGCACATCAATTTTTCAATACCTTCCATGTAAAGTAAATATGCATATGCCAACCAGTGTGAATCCTAGTAACAGAGAGAGAAAACAGAAAGGAGGGAGAAAGAAAAAGAAGTAACTGAAAAGGAATAGTCATCAAGCTATGTGATACCACATAGCTTTAATTTTTTGCAATCTTTAATTGAAATAATTTTTGACTTTTTAAACCTTTAATAACAAAAGAAGTCCATCTCCTCTGTGGGAAGGGCATGTGGCCTAGTGGTTAGGACTTGGCCTCAGGCAGAAAGACAGGGCTTAAATGTTAAAACTCTGCAACAAAACTGAGCTTATCAGTGATGATTCCCATCTGGAACCTCATTGAAACACTTGTCAGGCTCGTGTCACATGATATCATATGTCTCTATGAAGAGTGCTGATAAATTAAGGAGTTGTGTTTAAGACCCACTGGCATAATTGCTTGGGTTTGGTTACCCTCCAGAAATATGAACAATATTACTCTTTTTAAATTAATTTCATTGCATTTCTTTGAAAAGACTACTTTTCACAAGGCTGTTGGAACACAATCACATGCGATCTTTGACTCTGAGCAGTGGAGTCTAGGCCACAGCTTGACGATGACTTCACGTGCTCAAAGCATCATCAATCAGGTTTACACAGAAAAAAACAAAGAGTTGAAAAATGATCATTTTGCATAGCTAAGCTTGAAAATATAGGGTAAAATGTATACATAGATAGAGACATACAAACATACATGCGTGTGCACACACTCAAACATAATGGGCATGTTAGGCTATTTTTAAATCAAATATGATTCTAATCTTCGATTTGTTTCCTATCCCTGTGGATAAAGACTAATGGAGTTAACTAAAATCTATAGGCATTTCGGTTTTCGTCTCCTGCTGGACACAAGTTTTATTCAAGCTGTCAAGGGCAAAATAAACAAGTTAATGATCTCTCTTCAATCTCTTTATGGTGCAGCAAAAGGCAAAGTGAAAGAGAGGTTTGCCCAACTTGGATGGGACTTAGGATGGGAAGGCAGAAGGAGCTGGGATTTGTGCCTTGAAAGGGGGACTCAAGGTAGGAGAAAAGTAAAGGGCGGCAGGAAATGTTAGGAACTGATCCTCTTCTGGGCACTGCACTCTGTGCTGCAGTCTCAGCCTCTTCAGTCGTTAGCACTCACCCCCATTTTACAGTGAAGGAAATAAAGGCTCAGAGATGAGCACTTTAAAATGCTCACACAGTCAAAATAGCTGTTCGGACTAGGGTTCTCTATGATTTTCTTCATGCCAATACTAAGTCTGTCCCCTACCAGATCTGGAGGAGCTCTTAACATCAGGAAGACCAGTCTCAGCATGGATATGCTAGGCAGGGCCTGGGGCTGTTTCAACTATCATTAACAATGTCATGAATAAGAGCAGTAACTATATAATAATAATAATAACAAACATTTACTGAACACTGACTCTGTTCCATGTAGTACTTCAGTGAGGATGGGGAAAACTGTGCTGTAGTCATAAACATCAGCAAAATTTCAGTTACTAAAAGTAATAAAGGTTTATTTCTCACTCACACTACATGTTCTTTTTGTATTGGCTGGAAACTGTACTTTATATCATTTTTTACGGTCTGGCAGAGGGATAGAAAGAGCATGTCATATCTCACACTGCCTCTTGAATCCTTCACCTGTGAGTGACACAGACCATATGCCATTGGCCAAAGTACAAGGCTAGACCCAGTTTCAAGTGGAGTGGGACAGTGCTAGGGAGGTGAGACCAGAGATACTGGGTGGACAGCATCAGTGACTATTAGACATACAATATGTCCTTTAGGCCCCAAGAACTATTTTACAGAAGAGGAAATGAGCTTTAGAGACTTGCCCTAAGTCACATAGTGAGTGTAGGGCAGAGCTTGGCTTTCCTTGACTCTAGGCCATTTAACTGGAGTGTGTACTCTTTACCATCAAACATACCTGTCTCTATAGCTCCTGATGGCTGAGCACCAATTTTATACTAGACACTAAACTTGACATTTATGCAATTTATATCCTTTAATCTTTATAGTTGCATAAGTTTTTATTAATCACATTTTACCAATAAAGCCAATTTATTCCACTCTCATATGCAACAGATAATGGAGCCTTAATTTGAACCTTAGCTTGTCTGGTCCCAAAGCATATGCTCTTTGGCTTTACCTTGTGTAAATTACGGGAGACATACATAGCCTTGAATTTAATAAATATTAATTAAGCACCTAGTCTGCACAAGATAAGTGAAACTTAAACATCTCTCATGTTGGTTTATGGTGGGCAGTGCTCTTTAAGAGCAGTATCATCTGGAAAGAACAAAAGAAAGGGGAGATTGGACAAAGGGAAACCACCAGTATGTTAGAAACCCTTATGAGGATTAGAAAGACACTCCTTTCGTAAGTTTAAGACACCTTACTTCTGTCTGTTAATATAGTATCACAATCACTGCTTTTGTAAGAACAGGATGCTCTACTGCCATCTACTGGAAAATGGCTGTAAAACACATGCCATTCTCTCCTGCCTCCAAGGATGTGCACAAACCTGCACAACCTCACTTGGTGGCCTGACTGTGCTCAGCAAAGAACTCTTTGCCTGCTTCTTTATTTTTCCCAGGCTGGATGCTATTTGTTCTATTCTGGGACACATAAAAACAGCTTTGTTGTCATGATGCTATGGCAGTGAACAGAGGTTTATTATCAGTCCCTCCTATGAGAACAGGCATACACATCAAAGAAAATGCAGATTTCCCATCTTTTTTCCATGTTGGGAGAGAGCAATTAGGAGTTTGCAGATCTGAGTATTCATCTTGGCTCTGCCGCTTCTACAATGCACTCTACCCCTGAGCATCTGGTTATTTCTTTTTGGAAAGGAACCATGACCCCAGACTGTGTGGCTCACAGTAGGACCAGGATCTGCTCTAAAACTGAGGACTTAAAATCACTGGGAGAATTGTGAAGCACTGTACATGTGCCCATTTGCACACTAATGAGCTCTCTTCCTATTGAGTAATACTCATTCATTCATCACAGTTATTTAAGTACTTATTAATGAACTAGGCTCTGTGCTAGAATTTAAGATACAAGAATGAAGCAAACTTTATCTGGATAGCCAACTTGTATTAAGTCATCCAGATTGAGAGCAGAGATTCTTTGTTAAGCTTTTCTCTATAACTCCACCCTAGTAGATAGAACAGTGCCAAGGTCACCGAATATCCTTCATGTGTATTTTTTTAGATAAGGAAGTTTAATAAAAATCTCTGCATGTGCCCCATTGTCAACTGAAAACATAACATTAATAGCTAGAATTTAGTGAGTGATTCTTATACGTCATACTTCATATGTCCAGATTCACTAGGAGTAAGTCAAGTTCAAGGTTGGATTGCAGTTTAAACCAGTGGGATACTGCATATCTTGATGTCAGCAGAGTTCTTGACAAATGTGTCTGTATCCTTGATGGATAAGTTAATTGTCTGGGTAGGAAAGTAAGTCCTTAATTAGATCTCTAAAGAGTATTGGTGGCCAAATCTGTGTCAAATTGAAGGGCAATCCTTAATAGTGGGTCATCAGTATATATTGTTTAGTATTTTAATCAGAGGCTTGAGTAAAGACAAATTTCCAGCTGCCACAGTTACAGAAAATGACTCAAGGTAAGAAAAAAAAAAAGGACATTAACAGATAAGAATAATGAACCTCAGAAAAATGAAATGAAATTTAATATGGAAAATGAAATAGCCTGTATTACAGAAAGTCACTTGCAGGGTACAAGGGAATCCTGGCTTTGTGATGACTCAAGTGAGGAAGGAGTAGGGATTTTAGACAAGCAAAACTTCATCTGAGCAAATCCAGTGACAGGGCTGCCAAAATAGTGAAAGCAATTGAGATACAGCACTCAATAGGCAATAATAGTTCAAGTGCTTTCTCTGTAATATTATTATAGCTAGAATTCTTTCTCCACTGTTAATATGTTTTAATTTTGAAATACAACTATTGAAAAATTTTCCAATAAAATATACATACAAACATGTCTTTGAGGAATTTGGAACATTAGAAGTATCTCATTAATAGTGTAAAATATTCAACTCTAGGGGATATTAGGATACTTTTCTTCTCTTCATATTCATCATTGTTGAATGAGTTTGAGGCTAAGTTATTCACATACACACTAAAAATGATTTGTATTATTTCTGTGAACTCTTAAAAAATGGGGAAGTTTCATAAATTACTTTCATAAAGAAGAAAATTATACAGAGAGATGGTCCTGTCATGGTAACTCATTCAGAGATCTCACATGAGCATCCTTAGATGGGTTATTTTGGTGGGAGCAGGGAAGCTCATTTTAAGAATGATTTTTACAGATTGTAACCAAGATTGAAAGGAATCTTAAAGCAATATAATATATAGAAACTTGGAATATGAAGGCCATCAACTATATGAAAACCTATCCTGTAAAGAAGAATCCCTGTGTTTTATACATATATGTATTTATTGAATTATATATATATATATTTTTTATATATCTCCCCATGTGTTAAAACCAGCATGTGCAGCAAATGTAAATGACAAAAGCTATTACAGGATGAGATAAGCCTTTTCACAGAGTTGAGACTTTTCTACTCGGTATGTTCTGGATAAAACCTTTGGATTTTAGGAAAATCTATGGACTGATTCAGAAGACCCTTTAGAAATAAAAGGCTGTGTCTCCCCATGATCAGGACCTTCGGCTTTCCCACAATTGATTATTGTCTGAATATCAGTCTGTAGATCTAGTCTCGTGTCTCCTTGAGAGCTACACTTTGTCCCAATTCCAAAATGTTTTATTTGCAAAATCATTTATTTGCTAAGTATTGAAATGTTTGGACAAGGTATTCATTCCTTGATATCAAAAAAACGTATGTGTACATGACTTAAGGCTTTCAGTAATATTTTAGATTTAATTTCCCTTTATATGTATGGATGCTTCGCTATTCTGAACAGTGGATTGACTTTGTGAAAAATAGCTAGATTTTGGTATGGTGGTTGAATAAAGAACAAAGTGTTTCCAATCATCAGTGTGCTTTTTTTTTTTTTACTTTCAATGAGAGAAAATTAATTTCCTATGAATTTGTGAGATGTCAAGTCATTCCAATTTTTGTCCTTAATTTTCAGGTTTAAGCTATTCAGTTTTTGCCATTGACTTATATTTGGGCAAAAATAATTCGGGAAAAATTCCTGGAGGGTTCTCAAGAAACATGCTTTACTTGGGGTTACTTTCATGTTACAGGCTGAGATCTTTAAGGTCACTATAGTCAAACTTAATTTTGAAACAAGATAGAGAGACTGTTCTCTCAAAAAGAGGACCTAGAGAATGTAAACCAATAGTTACAGTGGGTCTACAGTAGAAAACACAAGACCATACTAGCAGCAGAAATGCATATGAAACCATAAATAAGCTAAAAGAGCTCATGGCATAAAGCCCTATGACACATGGCCCCAAAGGAAGGAAAACATTAAGTATCCCTGGAGTTCACAGGAGGCAGAACTTTTCCTTCCATCCAGGGAAATGAAAGAAGGTTCTATGGAAAATGTGACATTATTGGACTTGGGTCTGAAAGAATAGTAAGAATTTGGAGTATGAAATTGGGATAATCATCAACATTGGTAGGTAATTTATCCAAACATAAGAAACCTGGAACTAGAATGTTCTCAAGCATGAGGCAAATACTTACCTCTGGAGAAACAATACCAATATAAGCACAAACAGTGGGATACTAAATTGCTTTGACAACTGATTAAAATAAGAATTGAATAGTTAGAATTGCCAGTGTTTATTCAGTACTGTCCAGGTGATAGACGTGACAGGAACACAAAAGGCTAGTCTTATTCTATATATCTGTATAAACCATGAATCATTTTCTGGATTTTTATGAAACATGTGAAATGCTTCCTTAACACCATTTTTAGTAGGGCTTTAAGTCTTTATATGATCAGAGTCTCTTTTTGGGAGGATGGGAAAATTTGGTAATGGATGGTGGTGAGGGTAGCACAACATCGTGAATGCATTAATTGAGCTGAATTATATATTTGAATGTGGTTAAAAGGGAAAGTTTTAGGTTGTATATATGGTACTACAATAACATTTTAAAAAAAATCCATGGAATGGCACAACACAAACAGCTCAAGCCAAAAAAAGAAAAAGACTGTCCAATCCCTTTTGGGCTGACCTTATTGGGTCCAGGCCTCTGTGTGCCTACCCACATCTCTTTAGCATCACTTGTCTCCTCCCTGCCTGTCCCAGGCCTCCCTTGGACTCTCAAGGCAGTCCTTTCCAAGAGCAAAGAGTTATTAATCAGGTCTACCCATTCATCTAGTAACTCGTTATTATGTTCGTCAGCTATCCTGTGGGAAAAACAACCTTAAAATCTCAGTGGCTTACACCAACAAAAAATAATTTCTCAGTCATGTTATATGTGGCTGTGGATAGGATTCACTTACCTCATTATTCCAGGATCCAGGCTGAAGGAGTTGCCTCCTTTGGGGAAATGCCACATGCTCACGGTAGAGGCAAAGCTTCTGCTTGGATCTGTCATGTTGCCACTTCTGCTTTTACATCATCCCAAACCAGCTACGTGGATCATGGGGCAAGCAAGTGTAACCGCTTGTGATCCTGCTGTTCACATGCCAATGGGCAGGTGAAGGAGCAGCTGGGAATAATGATACAGGCTACTACACACCTGAAGCTATTTCCCTGCTAAATGGACCCCAAACTAGTGCTCCAGTTTTGAAACTGTGTGACAGTTTCTCTCTTAGAATCCTAATCCCTTTTTGATAGCCCTGCCATTCTCTTACCTCTCCTGTCAAGAGGTAGGAATTTTGCCCCTGAACCTAAGCTTGGTGACTGCACTGCCTCCTCCACATCCTCTCCATTCTGGATGTTGTCCCTGATGCTCACTTCCTGCCCAGAGCTCTGAGCTTTGCCAGTATCCAACTGCTTTTCACAGGCCCTAGCTAGCTGACTTTAGAGAAATCTTGTTCCACGATGTCAGACCCTCTTTTACCAACTAATCACTCTACCAGTGTTGATCTACAATTTATTAACTTATGTTTAGATATAGGATATTCTGCTCAGCGGGCCAGACACCCTCCAGCAGTGATAGCTGGAACCTGCTCTTGTTCCTTCATAGCTGTCCCATCCTAGGGGCAGGTCTGGCCCTAGCCAACCTACATCACCTTCCAGAGAGAACTGGGCCATGGCAGCTGAGTAATGAAAAATGTCACTCTGCTTTGCTTCTAGACCTACCAAGAGAACTTCTATTAACTTTGTGCAGCATGTTTGAATTTTAATCCACATCTTTAGGTGTGTATGAAACAAAAGTAGTTTATCTTTTTTGTTATCCATGTACTTGGTATAAACCTAAGAGTAGAATTACTGAGTCACAGAATATGCTTTTGTGCAACATCGGCATCAAAGTTTTCCCAAATGGCGGTAACAATTTATACTTATACCAGCAGTAGAGTTCCTAACAGTCTTTTAAATGTTAGCCATTATGATGAGTGTCTACTGTTCTCTTAGCGATTTTTTTTCTATTAGAGAAGTTGTAGGATTACAGAAAAATCACGCAGAAAATACAGAGTTCCCATATACACCCTCCAATATTAACACCTTGCATTAGTGTGGTTTATTTGTTACAATTGATGAAAATACATTATTATGATTGTGCTATTAACGATAGCCCATGGTTTATTCTTAGTGGCTTTAATTTACATTTACCTGATGTTGAGCAACTTTGTATATGAATTTTGATGATTTGAACATCCTTTTTTGTGAAATACTTCTTTGAATGATTTTCCAATTTTTCTATTGGGTCTTTTTCCTACCCATTTGTAGAAGTATTCAATATATTGGGACTTTTGTCCATTACATATGCTTGAAATATTTTCTCCCACATTGTGACTTATACTTTCATTATCTTAACACATATTTCAATAAAGATAAGTTCACACATTTAATGCCATTCAATTTCTCAATCTTTCTTTGTGTTTAAAGCTTTTTTATATTGTTTAAGAAACATTTTCCTACACAGAGTAATTGTCAGGTTTCACCTGACAATCTTTAAAGTTACTACTTTCCTCCTCTCCATATTTTATTATTTAATTACTATTTTCCTCCTCTCCATATTTTATTATTTAATATAAGTTACTAAGTTCAAGCCACACTCAAGGGGGGATATGGCATTAAGCTCCATTACTGAAGAGGTTTTTGGGGGTTTGAGAAGCAGTATCTATTTCATTATTTGGAATTTTTCTGTGAGAAGATTTGTCCTTTTTCATTTGTTCATTTTTATCTGTGTCAATACATTAATATCTATTTTGTATTTTGTGTTGTAATGCAATGTTGTGCTATTTATTTTTTGGTAAAACCATTTCACATTTGGCCCTTTTGGGCAATTTCACATTAGCTTCTGTGTCTTATCGACATACCTCCAACATTTTTTTTTACTATTTCTTTGCTTTCTGACACTAGATATGCTCCAGGAAATCCTTTTATCTTTTATTGTTATCTCTTGCTTCAGTGCACAGACTTTGGTATAATCCTGAACAGTAGTAATAGTAGGCCTCCTGTTAGCCTCAGAGGAGGCTCTTACAACATTTCACCATTCAATAGGTAGCATTTATCAAATTAAGGATATTTACTCCTATATTTAGTTTGCTAATAGTTGTCCTTTTTTAATCATTGGTGGATGGTTGAAATATGTTAAATGCTATTAATATTTTTTCTTAGCATAGGAGAGTATGTGGATTGACTTTCAAACAATCTTGCATTCCTGAAGAATCTCAGCTTGGTTATGATGTCTTTTCCTTTATTCATACATCACTAGATTCAGTTTGCAATGTTTTAATTTGGATTTATTTTAAAATCCACAAAAAGAGTGAGATTTTTCTTTCAAGAGTAACTTTTTAAAAATAATTTAAGGATATATTTTTCTTTTCTGTAATGCCCTTGCTAGGATTTTTGTACCAAGATTATATTTGCCTTATAAAACGAATTGTCAAATGTTTTCTCTTTTTCTTCCAAACTCTCTGGTTGAGTTTGTGTAATAGGAGTGCTATTTCTTCCTTGAGGGTTCAGGAAAATTAGTGAGTGAATTCACTGGCTCGAGTTTTGTTCATGTGTGTTTGTATGTGTATTTATGGCTGTGATGCTTAGGTTCTGGTGTCAAATTGGCCAAGTGATTATGCCCAGTTGTCTGGTCAGGTGAGTACTGACTTGACTGTTGCTGCAGGGATATTTCATGGCAGGTTGATAACCCAGAAGGCTGGTATATTAAATCATCAATCAGTTTATTGCATCTGTGACTGATTACATCTGTGATCAACTAAGTTGTGTCTCCCACAATGAGATAATTCAATCAGTTGAAGGCTTTTAAGGAAGAAGAGAGACTCTTTCCCTGCTTTATCAGCCAGCCAGCCAGCCTATCCTCTCCTATGGAGTTCATCCAGAACCTTCATTAGAACTGCCAGCTTTACAGCCTACCCTACAGATTTTGGATGCTTCCATTCCTATGGTTGCATGAGACATCTTTGTAAATCTCATATTTGCAGAATTCTCCAGTGTTCTGTTTCTCTAGAGAGCTCTGACGGAGTTTGGTATTGGAAGCAGTTCTTGAGAAACAATATCTTAAAAATGTTTTTTTATAATTGGTTTACTACTCTGACTAAACCCAAAGGCACTAATGACTCTGCTTCCAATAATCAAGATGACACTGAGAATCCATCGGGTGAGTTGGCAAAAGAGATACTCAAAATATCACCATTAGATTCTATGGTTATATGTATAATGTACATGTATAAATGAGGCAAGGCTCTGGGTGGGAATGTTTTTGACACTTACATGGAGTTTTGTGGAATTAAGAGATATAATGATGTGGGCTTATTGTTATTAGATATGATGGATACAGTGATGAGGGAAAGGGATGAGCTGAAGGCTTCAAATGTGCACCTTAATCACCATATGAATGATGTAAAAGTTTCCATGTGTGGCCTGAAAGAGATTTTTGAAAACCAGACACAGAGCCTAATTGTGTGAGTAGCAGATTTATACTGTAAACTAAAATATCAACCTTGAACGTTGTCTACTGTTAAAGTAAGGGCTTTATCGGAAAAGAATGGAGTTCTGAAATGTGGGATAGTGAGATACAGCTTGATAATGATGGCAATGGGGAGACAGGATCCCTGGAATCTGCTGAGACTTTGCTAGACAGATCTGTAATGGACTGTCCTGAGAGAAGAGCTTCTGGACCTCCAGCCTGCTTTGAGGAAACAGCTTCCTGGCATCCAGTCTCCTCAGAGGAGTCTGCCATCCAATCCCCACCTAAATAGATTAACCCTTCAGTGACTCTAATGCTGTAACCACGTCCCCTGGGGAAACAACCCTTATCCCTCTGTCTGGACCAATGAATCCTGTTTCACCAGATGAAACTGCAATGGAATACCCTGAGGTAATTGGATTGAAAGACACTTCTATTTTTTTTCATGACCCACCACCACCACCCCTATTTTTTACAAGCCCTGTAACTAGGCTAAAGCCCCAATAGGCCCTGAAAGTTGAGGTACAAAGTGTGACCCATGAGAAGGTATGCAATAATCCAAAAGAAATGCATGAGTTTTCCAATCTACATTGACAGAAATCAGGGGAATATGTGTGGGAATGGATTATAAGTGTGTGGGATAATGGTGGAAAGAATATAAAGATGGATCAAGCTGAAGTTATTGATATAGGCCCACTAAGCAGTGGGTTCTGCATTCAATGTGGTAGCTTGAGTGGTTAGAAAGGGCATTAACCGTTTGGATGGTTGGCTGAAATATGGATCAAATGGTGGCTGACAGGATGTCAGAATTGCCCTGGTATAATGTAGATGTGGGGATCCAGAGACTTAGAGAGAATGGAATGTTTGAGTGGATTTATCATGGAAGACCTGCTCACACATCCCAGGAATGTCCAGCGGACACATCTTTCACCAGAACTTTGAGAAATAAATTTGTAAGACTAGCTCCATCATCCCTGAAAAGCTCTGTAGTCGCCCTACTCTGTAGTTCATAAATTACTGTAGGAACTGCTACCACTGAGATGGAATCCTTAAACAAAATGGGGATGATCAGATCCCAAGTTGGCAGAAGCCATGTGATCATCAGAGACAAAGTGGGCATGGCCACCATAATGGGCAGCAGTTCTGAAGCAGCAGTCTTAAATAATCTTATGTGCAAGGATTTATGGCATTGGCTAGTAGAGCATGGGGTACCTAGAAGCAAAATAGATGGGCAGTAAACTAAATTCTTGTTTGAGCTATATAAGCAGAAGAATTCTAGGTCAAGTGAACAAAAGTCTAACTTGGATTACAAAAGCAGACTCTTGGCCCCTATTCTTTATTGCGAGCTGCCAAAGGCAATATACCAGAAGCAGAATGGCTTTTAAAAGAGGGGAATTTAATAACTTGCACGTTTACACTTCTAAGGCCATGAAAATGTCCCATTTAAAGCAAGTGTATAGAAATGTCCAAATTAAGGCACCAACAAGAGGTTACCTTCACTCAAGAAAGGCCAGTGAAGTTCAGGATTTCTTTCTCAACTGGAGAGGCACCTGGCAAACATGGTGACGTCTGCTAGCTATCTCTCCAGGCTTCTTTCATGAAGCTCTCCCAGGGACTTTTTTCTTCTTCATCTCCAAAGGTCTCTGGCTGTGTGGGCTCTCGTGGTTCTTGTCACCCTGTCATGGCTCTGATCTCTCGAAGTCTCAACACTTT
>PVIY010017910.1:0-48532 GCA_004026745.1 Myrmecophaga tridactyla
CTGCTTAAATACTGCAGGGTGACAAAAGGCATGCATGCATTTCCTGAGGGAACAAAGTTCTTATCTTTCAGTGTTCTTCCTTCCTACTTAAAATAATCACTTGGGGTAAACAAACATTCTCTTCCTCCCAGACTGCTCTACATAACAATCTCCACAGTTTACTGCTGCCATCCTGAGGTCAGCTGCTCCCAATGAAACTTGCAGGCCTTGTTAACCCTTGGCTCCTACACACAACCAACTCATTTTGAGGGTAACATTACCTGGTACCAAAAGCTGACAAGGGCATTACAAGAAAAGAAACTCACTGACAAAAATTGTTCATGATCATAGACATAAATCTTCTCAGCAAAATAGTAGCAACTCCAATACAGCAATATGTAAAAAGATTTAAACACCATACCAAATGTTGTAAGATTTATCCCAGAAATGTAAATTTTATTTTACATTTAAAAAAATCAAAAGAATGACATTAACAAAATAATGGAGAAAAATCTTGATTATCTCAGTAGATGCAAAAAAAGCATTGACAAATTCAATCCTCATTTATAGTAAAAAGTCAGAAAACTAGGAATAGGGGGAAATTTCTACAGCCTAGAAATATGTGTGTATAAAAACCTATAGCTAACATCACACTGAAAGGTAAAATTTTGAACCTTTACCCTAAGGTGGGGAGCTAGGCAAATAAATCCACTTTCACCACTTTTATTCAACATTTTCTAGAGGTCCTAGCTAAGACATTAAGATAAGAAAAAAGAAGCAAAAAGTATAAAGATCAGATAGGAAGAAGTAAAACTACCTTTATATTTAGATGACAGGTTTGTGATTGCAAAAATTCCAAAATATTTACTACAAGCATATGCAAATTTTTCAACCTGTACAATTAAAAGTCAGTATATAAATTTGATTGTTTTTATATGGACTATCAACAAACAATTGAAAAGAAATTTTTAAAACTAATAGTTTTAATAAAACTGTAAAAAAAATCAAATACCTGAAAATAAACACATAAAGGACATGTGTATTAGTTTACACGCTGCCATAAAACTATATACCAGAACTGGAATGGCTTTTAAAAAGGAGAATTTAATTAATTACAAGTTTACAGTTCTAAGCTTATAAAAATGTCCAAACCAAGGCATCCAGAAAAAGGTACCTTAATTCAAGGAGGGTTGATGGGTCAGGAACACCTCTGTCAGTTGGGAAGGCATGTGGCTGCCATCTGCTCATCTCTTGCTCCTGGGTTCCGTTGCTTTCAGCCTCTGTTCCTGTGGGGGCTCCTTACTTTGCTTCTCTGAGACTGGCCTTCATCTCTTGGCTCCTCTTGGTTCTCTCCAGGTTCTGGCTTGCTTAACATCTCATGGTGATGTCTACTGAACTCCAAACACCATGTCTCCATGTTTTTCAAGTGTCAGCATCTATGTCAGCTGTGCTCTGAAGTTCCTGTCAGCTCTGTTTCTGACTCTCTCCAAAATGTTTCCTCTTTTAAAGGATTCCAGTAATCTAATCAAGACCCACCTGGAATGGGAGGAGTCATATCTCCATCTTACCAAAGTTCACACCCACAATTGGGTGTGCCACATCTCTGTGGAGATAACATAATCAAAAATTTCTAACCTACAGTATTGAATCAGGATTAAAGGAAAAGTCTACCCCCACAAGATTGGGTCAGGATTAAAATATGGCTTTCTGGAGTACATAATAGACTCAAACCAGCACAACATGCAAGGCATGTACACCAAAAATTTAAAAACTGCTATGAGAAATTAAAGAAGACCCAACTAAATGGAGAGATATGCCATGCTAATGAACAGGAAAACTTAATATTATTATGATTTAAAGTCTTCCAAAATTTATTTCTAGATATAATGCAATCTTAGTAAAAATCCCAGCACACTTTTTGTAGAATTTGAAAAACTGAAAATATCTGGAAATGTAAATGTAAATGAACTCAAATATCTGAAAGAATCTTGAAAAAGAAAAAATTCTGAGGACTTGTTCTAATTACTTTCAATAACTGTTATAGGTTACAGTACATAAGGCAGTAAAGTATTGACATATGGATAGAAAAATAGATCACAGGACTACAACAAGTCAATCACAATTATATGCTCAATTGACTTGACAAAGGTAACTGAATGGTGAAAACTTTACCAGTGGAAAGCTGCCAACTCCAAACTTAGCCCCCTATTTCTGAAAATTAGCCAATAGGGATTTGCCTAAATCTTGACCCCTAACTCCTTAATCCTAAGCCTTAAAAACCCCTATCCCCTGCCACCTTGAAGCAGCCATTTTTCTCTTTCTCTTGAAATGCTGCCTTGCTGGCTCTCTTTTTCCCTGAAATAAGCCTTTGCCTAAACTTTTATCCCAACTCCTTCTTGGTGAGTTTGCTGAGTTTGCCTTTAATCACTATGAATTTGACGGTTTGTTTTGTCCCCATTTGGAACATTATGATGAGTATATTATCATTTTTAAAGTAGACCTCAGAGCCCTCATCTGTCTTCCTTAGGTAAGACTTTCCTTTGGCCAGGGTCATTTTTAAGTATGTTAGATTAAAGTACAGAATCCAAACTCTAAATCCAAAAACCCATTTTACCCTCCCAACCATTGTCTACTTAACATCATTTTAAAGATTCTGAAGTTGGAGTTATTTCCAGGAATTTGACTGTGTTGTTGGGTACTTGTCTGGCTCAGGTATTGGTCCTTTCACTTGGATATAGTGAGTCCAGCCTTTTTCTGCCATCTAGATGGCCATTTCAGTTGTCAATGTCCCTCCCAGTTCGGCTGGAGTTTGGACTCTTTCTACAATTTGATGAGGACCCAACTGCTGGGTTGATGTTGATGGACAGGAAATTCAAGAGGTACAGTCTGCACCAACAAGCCAATGTGCCTGAGGGATGACAAAGTAGAGAACAAAACCAGTACATGATTCTTAAGGAAGAGGTCCTTTACAAAGTCACCTACTGGCATGGTCTGTCCTAAGGCAAAAGTCTCCTCTGGCTTTGGACCTGTAAAACTTCAGAATAAGTTATTTGCTGTTGACATACAAGGGAAGGACAGTCATAGGACATATTCTTATTTACATAAGGGGTTAATTGGAAGGAACACAGGGGTCACCAGACCTAAGCAGTTTTGAAAACCTGCAGGGCAAACTCCATTAGATTTCAAAGTCTAAGAGTTATTTATCTTCGAGGCTTTAGAAAGCAGCAGTCCCACCCTTTCCAAGGGCCTTTATAGTGGCCCACCTCTTTCCAAATGTAACCCTGGGGAACACTGGGGAGGCCACACTCCTCTCAACTCCACCCACTGCAAGCATTGGGGCCACACCTAGGCTCTCTGCCATGTTCCACCCGTCCACGTGGTGGCACCCAAGCTCTCCCCAATTCCCAAGGAGCATGCCCATCCTCAGTCTTTGGGGCAAATTCACCCTCTCCACATGCTTGGGTGAGTCCATCTTCCAAGCCCAGGGCCTTCCAACTTCAGACCCCAGCCTCCATAGTTCCATCTCCAAAGTCTTTTTCCTCCAATGTTTCCCTTTCCTGCCCCTCCCAGTCCTGACTGGCAGTGGCTTTCTTTTTAAATACAGATGCTGCAACACTCTCACTGCCCTTCTATGTAACAGTTTTGCATCATGCCCATTAGCTAGTTCCATGGGTATTATTAGGTCCTTTCCCAACAAGCTACTCCCAGCTCTTGGAATACATAATAGGGTGCTTATAATTTGATTATCTACCCAATAGATATCAGTAGGTTTGAAAATGGGGACTTTGAATCTTTTCACTTTTACCCCTGAAACTGTGAGGGAGCTACCAAGAATTCAATCCCCTTTGCAATATGGGTCACAGAAGATCGAGCTGCCCTAGTGTCCACCAAAAATGCAATTACTCCCTGATATGGACCCACCTTTAGACTTACCAAAGGTTCCTGGTGGGCTCTTGAGATGAGGAGGCTTTAACCTTCCTAATTTTCATAATTCAGCAGGGGTATCCCAAACAATGTTTCTTTAAATTCAGGCATTCCCCCTTTGAAATAACCAGGTTTCCCACAGTGATAATACCCTGCTGAATCTTCTGCCCTCCTCACTCCTTTATTCCCTTTCACCCAGACTTTTTCTATCTCGCCTCTGCTTGTCTCCTTCCTGCTTTATCTCTAGTCCCTTCTTGAGCACGTGGTTGACCATGCTCAACATGAATTTAACTTGTTTCTGCTTTTCTCTTCCCTTCTCACAACTCACTATCACCAATGGCATGGCAGGAAAACCATTCAGCTAAGTGAATTGGTTTTTGGCACTTGGTGGGCAGTCTGGGGAACACCAAGCCAGCATTTGCACTGACCCCTTGGCCAGGCTTATCCCTGGCCCATCTCTGGCACTGGTCCCCAGACCCAGAGAGGCCAGGAGCTGTGCAATCCTGGGAGCCTAGGGGTGGGTCATGCATGGCAGAGGGGTTTGGGGCTTAGAGGAGGGAGCCAGGTGGGTCCTGAGCCCATGCTCTCAGGACCAACTGACCCATGTTCAACTGCTGTTCACATGGAACCCTTCTGAACTTTTGCCTTCAAAGTTCTCATTTAAATATTTGCTATTATCACCAAGATCTGCACCTGAGGTGGCTCCACCCAGGGCCCACACCCTAGGTTTCAAGTCTCACTGCAGTGGTCCTCTTACTTATTGCGGTGTAGTGTCTGCAGGGTTGGGGGATCTGGGTGGTGCCACAAGGTGATAGTGGTCTGTCCCACTCCTGTCCCTCTCACACATGTCCCAATGCTCCAGCACCATCCATTTTCACAGCCCTGACACTGAGAAGTTCTGAACAGCTTCCCCTGACCTGCTCCCTACCTTCCTCTTATATAACACATCAGAGCAGACAAACAACAAACAAAAGCCCACTCCTGTGCCAAAGAAAGAAAAGGTGATCTTGCATCTAAAATAAAATGTGGAAGCAAAAAAATGTGCCCGATTGGGTCTTAAAGGCTGCTATCAACAGTAAAGTTGAATACAGCAAAACATTACAATTAAAATACACTCTGAGATTTTCTTAATAACTCTCCTAGTGGCTTATCCTTCCATCTATCTATTTTCTGGATCTTTTTCTGAATGCTAGCCCAAGACTCCTTTACATCCTTGGGCCACAGGACTATCTGAGTCTGTCCCTGAATATTTCCTTACTTGATGCCTCAACTTTTGCAGGTAAAACAGAGAGAGGTTTGTTGAAGTTCATCCCTCAAAAAAAAAAAAATACCCAACAAGATTTTGCTGGAAAAGATTCACCTTTAAACTTTAATCATCCAACCTCTCTTGGCTCAGCTACTTGCCTAAATAAATTAGAAAGCAAACATCTTTTCTGCCACCTCAAATAATGCCAACATTATTGCTCACAAGTAGTTGGCAGATTCTGTTAGGAGACACCATAACCCTCCTAGGAATCCAATTCCTGTACTGAAATTTTTATCAAGACTAAACTCCTATAGGAAAATGCTCCCACATCAAGATAGCTTTATTAACCCATTTGCTTCATTCTTAGTAGTAAGTCTGCAATTCCTGCATTTGGCAAATGGATTTATTATAGAGAAACCCTCTATAATAACCACGGTGCATCAAGTGGTCACATACCACTTTAAAACAGTCCTATTGAAGCAAAAGAGACAAAACTAGAAAGTTACCAAACTATCAGTAACTCTGGGTAACTTCTTCAAGTCCCTTTTAAGGACTAAAAATTATGGACAGTTTAAGCTGTTTTTTTTTTTTTTTTTTTTACTTCAGACCCCTCAAAGGCCTTATTTAAATTTTGAGATTTGGGTATAGCAAATTTTACCCCCTGTATAGTGAGGCCTTAAAGATCTCACATAAAGCCAATCTTTATCTGCCCTGTATTTTGGCCAGAATACATTGAGTGGCACAATGCTTTCCTTTGTCCAAATGCACATTCTTCTTTGAGTGGCAGACCTGTGGTCTGCCAATGTTCTAACATTCTCCCTATGGACTATTTAGGGGAATGTTCCCAGGAGGGGATTTTATAGGTACTCCCTCCCTTTTTCCCTGGCTGGCCAACTGCCTCTACCCATTCTGAGTCTTGCCTGGACTCCTTTGTTTTGGCACCATCTCACTTCATCAGATTCCAGTCATATCTCTTGTGGGAGAAAGGAACTGTGGATTGGAACTCCACACTTGCTTACCACCAGGCTCATCAGAATTCATCCTGACCATGAAGGCAATACTTCATAGCCTTTTTCTTACCTTGTTCTGTGCACAGAGTTGTCTGGTCATGTGAGGCAAATTTTCCCTCTTTCTTCCTCACAATTGGTGGATTTAAGCATCCGGTCTTTGAGGGTCCTGGCTGCAAGAGGTGGGCTCCCATGGCAAAGTCTGAGACTGCTTAATCAATGGGGTATGCATTCCCTTTGTCCTCCCTGGGGGTCCTCCTCTGAAGCTTCAGACCTCAGATGAGCCCCCAATTGTTAGAAAGAAGAAGGTACTTGAAAGCAAATAAGCACTCACCCAATTGTGGAGAAGAAAAGAATTTGTTCATGATCTTGCAAGAATGGGTACCCACCCCCAAAATGGTGTCCAGTGCACTGGGCAACTAAAAGCAGCAATATTTATCTAACCTGTGAGTACCTCCACTGTTTCTCTGCTGATTGGGTACTCCAGAGGTTACAGCCTATCCCAGTAATCTAACTAATTTGAAGTTCCCGCTGAAGGTTCTCCCTTTGTTTATGTTTTACATGTTTAACGACCCTGGCCATTAAGGATTTGGCACCAGTTCTAAGCTTGCATCAGAGGCCTTCCTGTTCCCTGCTTGCTGTCATCTTTTGTGAAAGCTAAACTTAGTTTGATTCTTACACAATGACTATTGAGCATTTCACTGGAGTTCCTAGATTTCACGGTGAAGCCACCAAAAGAAAAAAAAATAACCCAGGATTGGAAAGGCAGAAAAAATAAACCTTATGATTCATGGTCTTTTGGTCACATAAAGAGTGTACAGACTTATTGAGACAATTTAGCAAGGTATCTAGATGCCAAATTGATACATAAAAATCAAGAGCCCTCCATACCCAAAACAATACAATTTAGGAAAAGACTTAGGTGATAGGGTAATTTCTAATTAGTGTGCAAACAGACCTCTGTCATAAATACCACAGAGGGGGACTTAAAATCTAAATGTAGGAAATGAAACTATAGCACTATTTCAACAAGTACAGTAAACTATTTTTATAGTAAACTGAGGTACAAGAAGACTTCCTAGGAAGAAATAAAACTCAGAAACTATAATGAAAAAGATCAATGATGGCCCAACTAAAAATAACGCACTTTAGAAAAGAAAGTCACCACCTATGAGAAACATGTGGACTCAGTCAAAATGAGGAGAACTCATGACTAGTCAAAATATGTAAAGTGTTCCTACTAGTCAATTAGAAAAAATAATAATAATGGGTGAAGTAAATGCAAATTACAAAATTAAAATACAAATGATTAATACATATATTAAAAAGATGCTCAGAATACAAGTCATTATCAAATGCAATTAAAATTATATATTTAAAACTGATTAGATTAGCCACATTTGAAATTAATCTTTTGGAATAATATATGCCCATGGTAAACACACAAATACACAGGAACACCACAAAATTTATAAAGTAGAAGAGGATCATTTTTGCTGAGATAGAAAAACCAATCACCAAATGTATATGGAAGGGTAAGAGGCTATGAATAGCCAAAGCCATTTGTAAAAAAAAGAATGAAGTTGGAGGACTCAAACTTCCTGATCTTAAAACTTAAAGCAAAGTAAGATTAATCAAAGCAACATGGAGTAATGTCATCAACATGGCCAGGTAAGTTGTCCCATAAGAAAAGTTTCCCAGAGATTCAGCAAATAGATGGTAAATTCCACTTAGCACTATGGAAAATAGTAGAGACTGGAAAAAGACTCCAAAAACACTGAATTGAAGAAAAGAAAATCAGGTAGGAAATTTCTGCCCTGGACCTGCTGGCCACTTCTCTTCCCATAACATGGTTCAATGCAGCTAGTGAGTTATTCAGAGGCAGTGAAACAGGTCCCTCACACTGGGAACAAAAACTTTAAATCCACTCGCAGAAGTTAGTTAGAACTCCATGAATAACCAGGCACAGAGATCCAAGTCAGTAGAGACCCAGGGAAGAACACAAGCCTGCTGAGGAGTGCTGCAATACAAAAGGGCCCTCAGGGGAGAGAAGAAAGACACTGTGGGGAAAAGATGGTGCACAACCCAGTTTTTGTTGCCTGGACCACCTAAATGTAAAATGTACTTTTCTGGAGTGACAGATCTTTCTGGACTGAATCAACCTGGCTCCCCAGAGCAGTATATCCTAATGAAGTAGAAATTGGAGGCAGAAAATACTCACACAGAGGGAAAAAAAGGGGGGGGGGAGGTTAAACTGAACTGCTCTCAGACAAGAGGATCCCAGAACTTAAAAGGGAAGGGAAACAGGGCACTGAGTAACAGGCACCATTTAAACACATTTCAAGGTCTAGAATAAGTAGGACAAAGCATCAGAGAAGAGTCTTAACACAAAGCCAATTAATTATAAAATCCAGACAAGTAGAAAGCGCCCATCAGACTTAACTCATCACTGTAATCAAATTGATATGAGCAAAAAATTATGAGGTATAAAAAGAAACAGGAAGATACAGCTCAGTCAAGGGAACAAATTAAAACTTCAGAGGAGACACAGAATTTGGAACAACTAATCAAAGAAGTTCTAACAGATCTAAATCATTTCAAGGAGAGGAAGGAAAATATGGCTGAAAGGATAAAGGGTATTAAGAAGAAAATGTGGGAGCATAAAGAATTTGAAAGTATAAAAAGAAACAAAACAAATTATGGGGATAAAAAGCACAATTGTAGAGATTAAAAATACAAAGCAGATTTGAAAAGGCTTAAGAAAGAATTAGCAAACTAGAAGACAAGACATTCAAAAACATACAGTCAGAAGAGCAGAGAGAGAAAAGAAGAGAAAAAATTGAGCAGCACCTCAGGGATTTGAGTGACAACATGAAGTTCATAAATGTATGTGTCAGGTGTGTCCCAGAACAAAAGAAGGGGAAAAGAGCAGAGATGATATTTGAGAAAATAATGGCTGTCAAGTTGTGGTACCTGTTTGTCTGGTTGGGCAAGTGCTGGCCTGTCTGTTGCAATGAGGACATTTCATAGAATTAGATCATGATCACATCAGCTACATCCACAGCTGATTCCACTTGTAATCAACCAAGGGGAGTGTCTTCTGCAATGAGTGATGCTTAATCTAATCACGGGAAGCCTTTTAAGGAGGATTCAGAAGAGACAGGTGCTATTCCTGCTTCGGCTGGTGAGCCTCTCTTATGGAGTTCGTCCAGACCTTCCATCAGAGTCGTCAGCTTCAGAGCTTGCCCTGAGGATTTTGAACTCTGTGTTCCCACAGTCACGTGAGACACTTATGAATTTTATATTTGCGAGTGTTCCCTGTTGATTCTGTTTCTCTAGAGAACCCTAACTAATACAATGGCATAAAAATTTCCAATTCTTATGACATATGTCCAAGAAGTGCAATAGACTCAAGCAGAATGTATCCTATTAGACCTACTCCAAGACACATAGCAATGATAAATGACAAAATAGAATTCTGAAAGCAGCAAGAGAATAGTGATTCATCACATACAAGGAAACCACAATAAGATTAAGTTTTGAATAAGTTCCAATTTCTCAATTGGAGAAATTTCTCAGAAACCATGGAGGCAGGAAATGATATGATACATATAAGGTACTGAAAGAGAAAACCACAAGACAAAAATTCATTATCCAGGAAAAGCAACCTTCAAAAATGAAGGCAAATTAAAAATATTCCCAGGTAAACAGAAAGTGTTCGAATTAGTCAACAAAGACTTGCCCTGCAAGAATTACCAAAGGGAATTCTTCAGGTTGAGAGGAAAATATAGGTGAGTGTGCTTTAGAATAGCATAAAGAAATGAAGATTATCGGTAAGGGTAACCATGGTTTCCATGGAGTTGTGTTTCCACCAATTCAAGGTTGGGCTGCTTACTGGAGCCCTTTAAGAGGCAACCATTTTGGAAAATGCTTCAGGGCCCAAGCAGCCAGAAACCTTTGGGTATGAAGAAGGAAAATGCCCTAGGGGAGCTTCCTGAAACAAGAAACCAGAAGGGAAAGCTAGGAGACTTTGCCATATGTCTTTCCAGCTGAAAGAAACCCCGAACTTCACTGGCCCTCTTTGAATGAAGGCAATCTTTAGCTGGTACCTTAATTTGGACATTTTCATAGCCTTGTTTTAATTTGGGCCTTTTCATGGCCTTAGAACTGTAAATTTGCAACTTATAAAATTCCCCCCTTTAAAAGCCATTCTGTTTCTGGTATATCAGATCCCAGCAGCTTGCAAACTAGAACAATTGACTTCGATGCACTTCTTATCCAAAAATCATTTAAACAGAACATTCACCTAGTGCTCTGCAAATCTACTATGTTCAGTTTTGAAAACTGAGTGAAATACTTACTTCATGGCATCCATGAACTTCTTATGGCCCCAAAACACGATTTTCATGGACTATTCTTCCACTGCTATGTGAAATTTGTATGTTGTTTGGTTTTGAAAACTGAATTTAATACTTGCTTCTTTGACTTCCATGCACTCCTTATGGCCAAAGAACACCATTACACATTAACCTGGTATTGTGAAAAACTATAATGTTCTTCTGTCTTGATTACTGAGTGAATTACTTGCTTCCCCAATTTCCATGTACTTCTTATGGGCCAAAAACAACATTTTCACAAAATATTCACCTCTGTGAAACAATTGTTCAGTTTAAAAAATTGATGAAGTGCTTGCTTCATTGACTTCCATGCACAACTTATGGGCCAAAAAAACACGATTTCACAACATTCACCTCGTGCTCTGCAATACTAGCATGACATTCAGATTTGAAAACTGAGTGAATACCTCCTTCATTGACTTCCATGCCCTTATGGCACAAAAGCACTGATTTCACAGGACGTTCAGCTAGTACTCTACAAATCTAGTATGTTTAATTCTGAAATCCAAATGAAATACTTCCTTCCTGACTTCCATGCACTTCTTATGGTCCAAAAACACCATTTTCACAGAGCATTCAGCTAGTGCTCTACAAACATACCACATTCAGTTCTGAAAACTAATGAAATATTTGTTTCATGAGTCCCATGTGCTTCTTATGGCCCCAAAACACCATTTTCATAGCACATTCCTAGTGCTCTGTGAAACTATTGTGTTATTCAGTTTTGAAAACTGATGAAACACTTGCTTCATTGACCTCCAGGCACAATTTATGGGCCCAAAACACCATTTTCAGTGCATTTCATCCAGTTCTCTGTGAAATTAGTATGTTTTTTCAGTTTTGAAAACCAAGTGAAATACCTGCTTCATTGATTTCCACAAACTTCTTATCATCTAAAAATATCATTTTCAAAGAATATTCCTTAATGATCTGGGGAACTAGTATGTTGTTCAGTTTTGAAAACTGTGTGAAATACTTGTTTTATTGACTATCATGTCCTCTTATGGCTCCAAAACACCATTTTCACAGAACACTGGCTTAGTGCTCTGCAAAACCAGTATGTTCTTCGATTTTGTAAAATGAGTGAAATACATCCTTCATTGCCTTCCATGCCATCTTCTGAGTCATAAACATCATTTTACCTGAACATCCTTTTAGTGCTCAGTAAAATTATTACGTTATTTTTAAAACTGAGTGAAATACTTCATTGACTGTTATGCAGTTCTCTTGAGATAAAACATCATTTTCACAGAACATCCAACTAGAGGTCAGCAAATCTAGTATGTTGAACAGTTTTGAAAAATGCCTGCAATACTAGCTTTATGACTTTCATGCACTTGTTATGGCCCCCAAACCCCATTTTCACAGAATATTCTCCTAGCCCTCCTCAAATCAATCAACTTGTTCCGTTTTGAAAACTGAGTGAAATACTTGCTTCATGGCAAAAGGAAATGCAAATGGATAAAAAGCATATTAAAAAGATGTTCATCCTCATTAACTATTAGGGAAATGCAAATTAAAACCATGAGATATCATCTCTAATCTATAATAATGGCTACTATTAGACATATAAGAAACCAAAAATGTTGGAGATGATGTGGAGAAAATGGAACACTTATCCACCGCTGGTGGGAATGTAAAATGGTACATCTGCTGTGGAAGACAGTTTGGCGGTTCCTGAAAAACTAAATATAGAGTTGCCCTATGATGCAACAATTGTGCCACATGGTATATATATCCAGATATGAAACTAGTGACATTAATAGACATTTGCACACCAATGTTCATAATAGCATTAGTCACAATTGCCAGAAGATTGAATCAATTCAAGTGTTCATCAACAAAAGAGTGGAAAAACAAAATGTGGCATATACATATGATGGAATATTATGCAGCAATAAGAAGGAAGGTGGTCCTGAAGCATGGATGAGACTTGAGGACATAATGCTGAGAGATAAAAGCCAAGAAAAAAAGGATAGATCTTGTATACTGTCACCAATATGAATCATCTATGGAATGTAAACTCAGAGTCTTAAAATGTAGAATAGGGGACCAAAAGATAGATAGAAGCTAGAGACGGGAAGCAGATACCGAATATGTAGACACTTTTTTACTTAGGTTGAACATAAGTTTTTGGGAATGGATACAGGTACTGGTAGTTTCTTATTGAGGTTACAAGAGATAGTGCTTATTGAAGGTGAATATGATTGAAAGGGGTTGTCTAAACTCATGTATCTAACCAATTAACACTATACATATAAATAAGTCCTTGCTTGATCTAATTCAAATGTAAGACACTTGTACAAAGAGTTAAAATTAAAGTGGTGTGAGTGGGCCACGGTGGCTCAGCAGGCAGAGTTTTCACTTGTCATGTTGGAGACCTGGGTTTGGTTCCCAGTGCCTGCCCATGTAAATAAATAAATAAAAAAAAATAAAGTGGTGTGATGGTTAGGTTCTGGTGTCAACTTGGCCAAGTGCTGATGCCCAGTGGTCTGGCAAGGAAAGCACTGGCCTGACCATTGCTGAAATGATATTTCGTAGCTGGTTGATAAACTGGAAAGCTGGTGTATTAAATCATCAGTGAGTTGATTGCATCTGTGGCTGATCACATCTGTGATCAACTAAGGTGTGTCTACCACCAATGAGATGGTCTGATCAGTCGAAGACTTTTAAGGAAGAAGAGAGACTTTTTTCATGATTTCTTCAGCCAGTGAGCTTCTCTTGTGGAATTTGTCCAGACCCTTCATCAGAGCTGCCAGCTTCACAGCCTGCCCTATAGATTTTGGACTCTTCCATACCCACAGTTGCGTGAGACATCTTTATAAATTTAATACTTGCAGATATCGCCTGTTGATTCTGTTTCTCTAGAGAACTCTGACTACTACAGCTTGGAATCGAGAGTGGAGAATGGAAGGATGCAGTGGTGGTGATTCCCACCACATCCCCGTTCAACTCTTCTATTTGGCCTGTGAAGAAAACAGATGGATCTTTGAGAATGACAGTGGATTATCATAAACTTAACCAGGTGGTGACTCTAATCTCAGCTGCTGTTCCAGATTTGGTATCGTTGCTTAAGCAAATCAACACATTGCCTAGTACCTGGTATGCAGCTATTGATCTGGCAAATGTTTTTTTCAATAGTTGTCAGGAAGGAACACTAGAAACAATTTGCACTCAGCTGGCAAGTCCAGCAGTATATTTTCACTGTTCCACCTCAGGGGTATATCAACTCTTGAGCGCTATGTCACAATCTTGTCCCCAGGGACCTTGATCATTTTTCCCTCCCACAAGCCATCACACTGGTCCATTATATTGATGATATCATGATGATTGGACCTAGAAAGCAACTACTCTAGAGTTATTGGCAAGGCATTTTCGTGTCAGAGGATGGGAGATAAATCCAACAAAAACATAAGGGCCTTCCACCTCAGTGAAAGTTCTAGGTGTCCAGTGGCATGGGGTATGTCAAGATATCCCCTCTAATGTGAAGGATAAACTGTTGAATTTGACCCTTCCTATGACCAAAAAAAAAAAGGCACATGCTTAGTTGGCCTATTGGGATTTTGGAGACAACATATTCCTCATTTGGGTGTGCTACTCTGGCCAATTTACCAAGTGACCAGAAAAACTGCTAGTTTTGAGTGGGGACCAGAACAAGAGGAAGTTCTGTGACAAGTTCAGGCTGCTGTGCAAGCTGCTCTGCCACTTGACCATATGATCCAGCATATCCAATGGTGCTGGAAATGTTACGGGCAAATACAGATGCTGCCTAGAGCCTTTGGCAGGTCCCTATAGGAAAACCACAATGCAGACTCTTATGATTTTGGCAAAGCTTTCCATCGACTACAGATGGTAAGTAGCTACGACTCTCCATCTGAGAAACAACTTTTAACCTGATGCAAGGACCTAGTAGAGACTTACTGCTTAACCATGAACCACTAAGTTACTATGAGACCTGAGTGGCATATCATGAACTGAGTGTTGTCTGACCCACCAAGCCATAAAGTTGGGTGTGCACAGCACTCCATCGTAAATGGAAATAAAATATAAGAGATAGAGCTCCAGCAGGTCTTGAAGGCACAAGTAAGTTACATGAGAATGTGGCACCAATGCTTCTCTTTCCCAGACCAGAGCTATGGCCTCTTGGGGAGTGCCTTACAGATAACTGACTGAAGAGCAAACTCAGGCTTGATTTACAGATGGTTCTGGATGATATACAGGGACTACACAGAAGTGGACAGCTGCAGCACTACAACCCCTTTCTGGAATGTACTTAAAGGACAGTGGTGAGGGGGAATCCACCCAGTGGGTGGAACTTCAAGCAGTACATCTGGTTGTTCATTTTTCTTGGAAGGAGAATTGGCCAGAGTTACATTTGTATACTGACTCATAGGCTGTTACTTATGGTTTGGTTGGATGGTCAGGGACTTCGAAGGAGCAGTGATTGGAAAATTGGAGACAGAGGCCTGGGGAAGAGGTATGTGGTTAGAACTGAGTGGACAAATAACAAGAAGATATTTGTGTTCCATGTGAATGCTCACCAGGGGGTACCTCCAGCAGAGGAAGGTTTTAATAATCAAGTGGATAAGATGACCTATTCTGTGGATAGAACACATTCTCTTTTGTCAGCCACTCCTGCCATTGCCCAATGGGCTCATGAACAAAGTGGGCCTAGTGGTAAGGATGGAGGTTATGCGTGGGCTAAGCAACATGGACTTCAACTCACCAAGGATGACCTAGATGGACCACTGCTGAAAGCCCAATCTGTCAGCAGCAGAAACCCACACTCAGTCCCTGATATGGCACCATTCCCTGAGGTGATCAGCCTGCTACCTGGTGGCAGGTTGATTACATTGGGCCACTTCCATCATGGAATGGGCAGTGATTTGTTCTAACTGGAATAGACATGTACTCCAGATATGGGTTTGCCTTTTCTACACTGAATGCTTCCACAAAAACTACCATCCATGGGCTTATGGAATGCCTTATCCACCATCATGGTTTCCCACACAGCATTGCTTCTGATCACATTGCTTCTGATTATTACTTCACAGCAAATGAAATGCAGGAATGGGCACATGTTCATGGAATTCTCTGGTCTTACCATGCTCCCCACCACCTAGAGGCAACTGGGTTGATAGAACAGTGGCATGGCCTTTTGAAGACACTATTACAGTGCCAACTAGGTGACAATACCTTGCAGGGCTGCAGCAATATTCTCCAGAAGGCTGTGCATACTCTGAATCAGCATCTACTCTATGCTGCTGTTTCTCCCATAGCCAGGATTCACGAGTTCAGAAATCAAGGTGTGGAAATGGGAGTGGAACCACTCGCTATCACTCCTAGTGATCCACCAGGAAAATTTTTGCATCCTGTCCCTGAAACCTTAAACTTTGCTGGTCTACATATCTTAGTTCCAAAAGAAAATGTGATCCTACCTGGAGACAATGATTCAGTTGAACTAGAAGTTAAGACTGCCACCTGGCCACTTTAAGGTCCTCATGCCACTGAATCAACAGGCCTGAAAGGGGATTACCATTCTGTCTGGGGTGCTTGGTCTTAACTATCAGTGGGAAGTAGGACTGCAACTACACAACGGAGGTAAAGAAAGGTTTTCCTGGAATACTGAGATCCCCTAGGGCATCTCTTAGTACTAGCATGCACTGTGGCTAAAGTCAATGGAAAACTGGCACAATCCAATCCAGACAGGTATACCAATGGCCAAGAAACATCAGGAATGAAGGTTGAGGTCACCTCATTGGGCAAAGAACCACGGCCAACTGAAGTGCTTACTGAGGATAAAGGGAACATGGAATGGGTAGTAGAAGAAGGTAGAGATAAAAATGAACTATGACCACATGACCACTTACAGCAATGAGGACTGTGATTGTATGAATATTTCCTCCATGTTTAGTTATGAGTATGTTTGCATTTGTACATAAACAATTATCTTGTTTTCCGCTTATATGACATAACTTATTGTATTAGTTCAGGTTTTCTAGAGAAACAGAATCAACAGGAAATATTCATAAATATAACATTTATAAAAGTGTCTCACATAACTGTGGGGATGTAGAGTCCAAAACCTAGGCAGGCTATGAAGCTGACGATTCTGATGGAGGGTCTGGACGAACTCCACAGGAGTTGTTCGCTGACAGAAGCAGGAAGAGAGCCTTTCTCTTCTGAATCCTCCTTAAAAGGCTTCCAGTGACTAGACTAAGCATCATTCATTGCAGAAGATACTCCCCTTGGTTGATTACAAATGGAATCAGCTGTGGATGCAGCTGACGTGATCATGATTTAATTCTATGAAATGTCCTCACAGCAACAGACAGGACAGCACTTGCCCAATGAGACAAACAGGTACCACCACGTGGCCAAGGTGACACATGAACCTGACCCTGACAGTACACCCCTTATCAACTTGGCAGCTATACCCATCACCTTAAACCATACCTAATTTCTAAATAGAAAACAATAAAAGACACATTTTTTTCCCTCTCCTAACAATACTCAACTGTCCTACATATAACTGGAAACACATTAAATCTCCACAGAATATGTGCAAATCCTTGGGTAATATTCATTCTTAAACTTGATATCTTACTCATTACAGTCTTCATTTCTGTAACTGATCACATGGTCGTAGTTCATATTTATTACTACCTTCTTCTGCTACCCATTCCATGTTTCCTTTACCTTCAGTAAGCACTTCAGCTGGGGGTGGTTCTTTACCTGGTGGTGTGACCCAACCTTCATTCCTGAAGTTTCAGAGCCATTGGTAGTCCTATCTTGATTGGGTTGAGGCTGTTTTCCATTGATTTTCATCACAGGGCATGGTAGTACTAAAAGATAATCTAGGGGGTCTCCTATATTCCAGGAAAACTCTTCTTTACCTCTATTGTGTAGTTGCAGTCTTATTTTCCCCGATACTTATGGTCAACCACCCCAGCCAGTAATGTAATCCCCTTCTTGGCTTGTTGATCCAGGGGCATGAGTAGCCCAAAGTGACCAGGTGGCAGTCTTAGATTCCAGTTCAATGAAATCATTTTTGTTTCTCCTGAGAAGCACTCCCCCTTTTAGAACTAAAACCTTTAGACCAGCAGATCTCAAGGTTGCAGGGACAAGATGCAAAAATTTTCCTACTGGATTGCTAGGGGGAATAGTGAGTGGTACCACTCCCATTTCCACGCCTTGGTCCCTGGACCCATGGATCCTGGCTATGGGAGAAACAGCACCATAGAATGGATGCTATTCAGAGCATACACAGCCTCCCAGAGGACATCAACCCAGCCCTGCAAGGTACTGCCAACTAGTTGGCACCATAATTGCGTTTTCAAAAGGTCTTCCCACCGTTCTATCAATCCAGCTACCTCAGGATGATGGGGAACAGGGTAAGATCAGAAAATTCCATGAGCATGTGCCCATTTCTGCACTTCATTTGCTATGAAGTGTGTTCCTTGATCAGAAGCAATGCTGTGTGGAATACAATGATGATGGATAAGGCATTCTGTAAGCCCATGGATGGTGGTTTTGGCAGAGGCATTGCATGCAGGGAAAGCAAACGCATATCCAGGGTATGTGTCTATTCCAGTTAGAACAAATCGCTGCCCCTTCCATAAAGGGAGTGATCCAATGTAATCAACCTGCCACCATGTAGCTGGTTGGTCACCTCAGGGAATGGTACCATATTGGGGGCTGAGTGTGGGTCTCTGCTGCTGGCAGATTGGGCACTCAGCAGTGGCTGTAGCCAGGTCAGCCTTGGTGAGTTGAAGTCCATGTCGCTGAGCTCATCCATAACCTCCATCCCTACCACCATGACCACTTTGTTCATGAGGTCATTGGGCAATGATAGGAATTGCTGGGGAAAGAGGCTTAGTGGTATCCACAGAATGGGTCATCTTATCCGTTTGATTATTAAAACCTTACTCTGCTGCAGTCACCCCCTGGTGTACATTCACATGGGACACCAATATCTTCATGGTTTTAGCCCACTCAGAAAGGCCTATCCACATACCTCTTCCCAAGACCTCTTTGCCACCAATTTTCCAATTATGGTCTTTCCAAGTCCCTGACCATCCAGCCAAAGCATTAACAATAGCCCATAAGTCAGTTTACAAATGCACCTTAGCTAGTTTTCCTTCCAAGCAAAATGAACAACCAGGTGTACTGCTCGAAGTTCTGTCCACTGGGAGGATTTCCCCTCACCACTGTCCTTCAAGGACACCCCAGAAAGGGGTTGTAATGCTGCAGCTGTCCACTTTCGGGTGGTACCTGCATATCATGCTGAACAATCTGTAAATCAGGCCCAAATTTTCTCTTCCTCAGTCAATTCACTGTAGGGCACTCCCCAAGAGGTCATGGCCCTGTTCTCAGAAAGAGAAGGTAATGTGGCAGAAGGGGAGACCATGGGCATTTGGGCCACTTCCTCATGTAACTTATTTGTGCCTTCAGGACCTGCTCTGGCCCTATCTTGTACATACTATTTCCATTTTATGATAAAGTGCTGCTTTGCATGCCCAACTTTATGGCTTGGTGGGTCAGAAAACACCCAGGTCATGATAGGCAACTCAGGTCCCATGGTAACTTGGTGGCCCATGGTTAAACGTTCAGTCTCTACTAAGGCCCAGGAGCAGGCCAAAAGCTGTTTCTCAAAAGGAGAGTAGTTATCTGCAGGTAAAGTTATCGGTAAGGCTTTGCTCCAGAATCCTAAGGGTCTGCATTGTGATTCTCCTATAGGGACCCTCCAAAGGCTCCAGATAGCATCTCTATTTGCCACTGACACTTCCAGCACCATTGGATCTGCTGGATCATACGGCCCAAGTGGCAGAACAGCTTGTCCAGCAGCCTGGACCTGTCGCAGAGCCTCCTCTTGTTCAGGTCCCCACTCAAAATTAGCAAGTTTTCTGGTCACTTGATAAATGAGCCAGAGTAGCACACCCAAATGAGGAATATGTTGTCACCAAAATCCAAAAAGACCAACTAGGTGTTGTGCCTCTTTTTGGGTCATAGGAGGGGCCAGATGCAGTAAGTTATCCTTCACCTTAGAAGGGATATCTCAACATGCCCCACACCACTGGACACTAAATTTCACTGTGGTGGAAGGCCCCTGCATTTTTGTTGGATTTATTTCCCATCCTCTGTCACACAAACGCCTTACAAGTAAATCTAGAGTAGTTGCTACTTCTTGCTCACTGGGTCCAATCAACATGATATCATCAATATAATGGACCAGTGTGATGTCTTGTGGGAGGGAGAAATGATAAAGGTCCCTGCAGACAAGATTATGACGTAGGGATGGAGAGTTTATATACCCCTGAGATAGGACAGTGTAAGTATATTGCTGATCTTGCCAGCTGAAAGCAAACTGTTTCTGGTGGTCCTTACTAACAGCTATTGAGAAAAAAAGCATTTGTCAGATACATAGCTGCATACCAGGTACCAGGGGATGTACTGATTTGCTCAAGCAATGATACCACATCTGGAACAGCAGTTGCAATTGGAGTTACCATTTGGTTGAGCTTACAATAATCCACTGTCATCCTCCAAGAGCCATCTGTTTTCTGCACAGGCCAAATAGGAGAGCTGAATGGGGATGTGGTGGGAAGCACTACCCCTGCATCCTTCAAGTCCTTAAGAGTGGCAATAATCTCTGTAATCCCTCCAGGAATCCGATATTGCTACTGATTTACCATTTTGCTAGGTAGGGGCAGTTCTAGTGGTTTCCACTTGGCTTTTCCCACTATTATAGCCCTCACTGCATGAGTTAGAGAGCCAGTATGGGGATTCTGCCAGTTACTTAGTATGTCTATTCCAATTTTGCATTCTGGAACTGGGGAAATAACTACAGAAGGGCCTGGGGGCCCATGGACCCACTGTAAGATGGCCCTGAACTAAGATCACCTGACTTCCATTAGCCCCCACTCTGACTGCTGGACCAAAGTGACATTTTGGGTCCCCTGGAATTAATGTTACTTCTGCACCAGTGTCTAATAATCCCTGAAATATCTGATTATTTCCTTTTCCCTGTTACCCTGGTAAAAGGCCATCTGTCTCCTTGGGGAAGGCTTGGAGGAAGATTAACAATAAATTTATGGCAGTGTAACAGGGTTCTCTCTCAAAGGGACCTGGCCTCCTCTTCATTCAAGGGGCTCTGGGTCTGTAAACTGTCTCAAGTCTGGAAATTGATTAAGGGACCATGACTATGAGTTTTTGTAATTCAGGTTAGACTTCCGTTCACTTGACCTAGAACTCTTGTTTATACAGCTCGAACAAGAATTTAGTAGACTGCCCTTCTATTGTATTTCTAGGTATCCCATGATTTACTAGCCAATGCCACAAATCACTGCAAGTCAGATTATTTTGACTCTTGCTTTGAGCTTTCTGTCTATTATAATAGCCATGTCCACCCTGTCTTTGGCCACTAAGTGCTGCCACCTGGCTTCTGCCAACTCGGGATCTGCCATCCCCATTGTGTTTAAGGATTCCAGCTAAGTGACAGCAGTTCCTACAGTAATATCTGACCTACAGAGAAGTGCAACTACAGAGCTCTTCAAGGATGATGGCGCTAGTCTCAAAAATTTATTTCTCACTGTTCTGGTAAAAGGTGCATCCTCCAGGACATTCCAGGGGTGTAACAGCAGGCTCTCGATGATAAATCCACTCTGACATTCCAATCTCTAAGTCTCTGGATCCTCTCATCTACATTATACCAGGGCAGTTCTGGCATTTCAACCTCAGATAATGTAGGCCACCTTTTGATCCATGTTTCAGCCAACCATCCAAACAAACTGTTAATGCCTTTTCTAATCCCTCGAGCTATAACATTGAAGGCAGAATCTCTGTTTAGTGTGCCCATATCCATAAATTCAGCCTGAACCAACTTTATATTCCTTCCACCATTATTCCACACCCTTAAAATCCATTGCCACATATATTCCTCTGATTTCTGTCTATATAAACTGGAAAACTCACACAGTTCTTTTGGAGCATAATGAACTTCCTCATGTGTGATACTTTGTACCTCTCCTTTAGAGGCCTGTTGGGACTTTAGTCTAGCTATAGGTCTGGGAAAAATGAGGGGTGGTGGGGTGGGTCATGAAAATAATTAGTAGTATCTTCCAAGCCATTTGCTTCAGGACATTCATTTGCAGTTTCATCTTTTAAAATAGGATTAATCACTCTAGGACTAATCCCTTCAGGTGGAGGTTGGGTGGCCAACTCCTCAAGGCAAGCTGGAGGTGGGTGGCTATGTCCTCAGGGCAGACTATTACAGGGTTATCAAGAGAAGACAGCATGACCTAGGGATTCAACCTGGGCCACTGACATCATTATCAAGTCATATGTCACCATCCCATTTTTCAAGGTCCCACCTCTTTCCAATCAATGCTCTCACTTTAATGGCAGACACCTTGCAACACTGAGTTTTCAGTTTACGTTGTAGAGTTGCTACTCTAACAATAAGATTCTGAGTCTGATTTTCAGATATATGAAGTCTATGGCTACAGAAAATAAGATTTTCCTTCAGAACACTCATAGAAACATTTACACCTGTCAGATGGCACTTAAGCTTCTCGTTTGAAGCCTTCAATCCATCTCTTTCAGTCATTAATGTATACAGTGTATCTAACAACCAGCCAACATCTCTATATCCTATTCCCACAAAATTCCATAAAGGTGTCAAAAACATTATCCCCCAGAGCCTAGCTTTGTACAAGCGAAGTATTAGGAGAATCGAATGGTGATATTTTGCCTACCTCTTTTGCCAACTCACCCCATGGATTGGTAGTGTCATTTTGATTATGGGAATCAGAGTCCTTAGTGCCTTTGAGTCCAGTCAGAGTAGAAAACCATTCATCAAAACCCATTTTTAAGATTCTGTTTGTTAAGAACCTTTGGGTCCCCTGGAATTACTATTATTTCTGCACCAGTGTCTAATAATCCCTGAAATATCTCATTATTTATTAATAATACCAAGCTGTATTAGTTAGGGTTCTCTAGAGAAACAGAATCAACAGGAAGTATTCATAAATATAAAATTTATAAAAGTGTCTCACATAACCATGGGAACATAGAGTACAACATCCATAGGGCAGGCTGTGAAGCTAAAGATTCCGATGGAGGGTCTGGATGAACTCCACAGGAGAGGCTCACTGGCAGAAGCAGGAAGATAGCCTGTCTCTTCTGAATCCTCCTTAAAAGGCTTCCAGTGATTTGATTAAGCATCACTCATTGCAAAAGACACTCCCCTTGGCTGATTACAAAGGGAATCAGCTGTGGATGCAGCCAATGTGATCAGGATTTAATTCTATGAAATGTCCTCATAGCAACAGACAGGCCAGCACTTGCCCAACCAGACAAACAGGTACCACCACCTGGCCAAGGTGACACATGAACCTGACCATGACAGTTATATTCTTCATGTTATAGTGTTTAAGTCATGGGATATGAAGTTTAAGAGTGAATGTTACTTAAGGATGTGCATCCTATTCTGGAGAGAGTAGTGTGTTTCCAGTTGTATGGAGGACAGCTGAGTATTGTTAGGGGGGAAATACATTTCTGTTATTGTCTTCTATTTGGAAATAGAGCATGTTTCAAGTTGATATATAGCTGCCAGTTTGACAAGATGTGGACTGTAATGGTAGGTTCTAGTGTCAACTTGGCCAAGTAATGATACCCAGTTGTCTGGTCAGGCAAGCACTGGCCTGACCATTGCTGCAAGGATATTTCATAGCTGGTTGATATACCAGAACGGGTATATTAAATCATGAGCTGATTTCATCTGTGGCTGATTACATCTGCAATCAACAAAGGCATGCCCCCTAGCAACGAGATAATCCAATCTGTTGACAACTTTTAAGGAAGAAGAGAGACTTATTTTTTCACAGCCTGCCCTACAGCTTTTTTTCCTAAAGATTCTGGACTCTTCCATTCCCATGGTTGGATGAGACATCTTTATAAATCTTATATTTACAGATAACTCCTGTTGGTTATGTTTCTCTAAAGAACCCTGATTAATACAAGTGGTATGTGGGAAAAGTTACCACTATTGCATGCTATTGACTATGTTGATCAGTAATACCTTACTAGAACCATACCAATTCTAGGGTTAAATAATCGTGGGGTTCACTGGTCTGAATCTGTGTGTACCCCAGAAAAGCCAAGTTCTTTAGTCCTCATTCAATATTGCTAGGTGAGAGCTTTTTGATTGTTTCCATGGAGATATTACCCACTCAATTGTGGGTGGTGATTTTTGATTACTTTCTATGAAGATGTGTCTTCATTCATTCAAGTTGGGATTGCTTACTGGGGCCCTTTCAGAGGGAACCATTTTGGAAAAAGCTTGAGAGCCACCAGATCCATCAGAATTGACAGAGCCACAAGAACAGGCAGAGCCCTGGGGAAGCAAATGAAGTCTATGAAATGAGAAGAGCAAGTTAGCAGATATCGCCATGTGCCTTTCAAGGTGAAAGAGAAACCCTGAACATCATTGGCCATCTTGAACCAAGCTATCTTTCCCTGGATGCCTTAGATTGAACATTTTTATAGTCTTGTTTTAATTTGTACATTTTCATGGCTTAAAACTTGTCATGGTCAGGTTCATGTGTCAACTTGGCCAAGTGGTGGTTGGGCAAGTACTGGCTTGTCTGTTGTGATGAGGACATTTCATAGAATTAAATCATGACCATGTCAGCTGCATCCACAGCTGATTCCATTTGTAATCAGCCAAAGGGACATGTCTTCCACAATGAGTGATGCTTAATCTAATCACTGAAAGCCTTATAAGGAGGATTCAGAAGAGACAGGCTCTTCCTGTTTTGGCTGGTGAGCCTCTCCTGTGGAGTTCATCCAGACCTTCCATCGGAATCGTCGGCTTCACAGCCTACTCTGCGGATTTTGGACTCTGCATTCCCATGGTCATGTGAGATACTTTTATAAATTTTATATTTGCGAGTGTTCCCTGTTGATTCTGTTTCTCTAGAGAACCCTAACTAATACAAAACTAAACTAGCAACTTAATAAATTCCTCTTTTTAAAAGCTGTGCCATTTCTGGCATTTTGCATTCTGGCAGTTTTCAAACTAAAATGGGGGGGGGTAAGGTATATGGGGCATTTTTGGTTTTAGTTTTTGTGTGGCTGTTTCTATCAGCTATTTTTCTCTTTAGAGCAATGAAAATTGTCTAAAACTGAGAGTGATGACTGCACAAGTACAGGAGGATATTGTGAGACATTGTGCAGTTTGGATAGAATATATGGTATATGAATAAATCTCAACAAAAAATGCAGATTCAAGAAATAAGCAGGAAGACACAAGTGCTGGAGAAGATATGGAGAGAGAGGTATACCTGTTCAATGTTGGTAGGGGAGTAGAACAGTGAGCTCTCCAGAGGGTAATGTAGCAGATCCACAGTAATCTAATTATAGGGTCACCATAGGTTTAGGCAACCCAGTTACTAGTTTCGAAGAACTGATATCAGGGACATGAATAGACCTTTTCACAGTGACATTTATGGCAGTGTTTCAGTGTGTGAATTCTGCCAGAATACAATTTATCAGAAATGGATTGGATTTTAAAAAGTGGATTTGTTAGGTTACAAATTTACAGTTCTAAGACCATGAAAATGTCCAATTAAGGCATACAGAGAAAAATACCTTGACTTTGAAGAAAAACCTCTGGCATCTGGAATATTTCCTGTCGTATGGAAAGGTACATGGATGGCATCTGCTGGCCCTTGCTCCGGATTTCTTGCTTTTAACTTCTGATTTCAGGGGCTCTCTCTAAGTGTCTGTGGGACCTCATTTAGCCTTTCCAGGCCAAAGTCTGGATTTCATCTCTTAAAGCTGAACATCTCCAAATATATGTGTCCTAGTTTCATCTTTCTGCTCTGTGCTGTCTCTCAGCTCTATGTTTTTGGCCTTTTATTCTCCTTATAGAGTACTCCAGTAAGAGGATTAAGAGCCACCTTAAATGGGAGGGGCCACATATCTATGGAAACAATCTAACTGAAAGTTCCCACCCAACAACAAGTCTGCTCCTACAAGATTGGATTGGAAGAAAATGGCTTTTTCTGGGGTATATGGCAGTTTCAAACCAGCCTAGGTGGTATTATTCATGATCGTCATTAGATAGAGGTGGCCAATGGATCCATCAACTGATGAGTGGGAGGAATAACTGTGATGCATAGATACAATGGAATATTGTGAGGCTAGGGAAAGGAATGAAGTTCTGAGGCATGCAATGAGGTGAATAAACCTTGAGGACATTATGTTGAGCAAAATAAGACAGAAAGAAAAAGACAAATATTCTATGGTCTTGCTCTGAAAATGCTTATAAGAAAATCAAGGCCAACACTCTAAGTTCTTACAGAAGTCTCATTTATTCCTGAGTTTTAAGTGCTATTTCTAAACTCTGAGATGCTTTGCTATCTGTGTATTACTTGGTACTTCCCTGGATCAGTGGGTCCCTATGTGACATCTAAAATAGAGTTCTGAAGCTCTGAAAGTCAGCATTACTTCATAAGCAACTGTTTGAAAAGCTGAAAAAGAGATCGGACTTCAATTAGTGATATGAATGAAGGTGATCTGCTTGGGTCTAAAGAAATCAGAACACAGGCTAAAGGATGATATTGTTGGTATTTTAAAAACATCAACTTCCGTGTGAGACCAAAGAAGAGATGTTTATTTGGCCCAAAAGTTCAATTTTCTGTAGCACATAGTCTAACTTAACCTGTCTAACCAGTTTATATAAACAGCCTAAATATAAGGAGCCTAGAATAGGGAATGCGATCTGGTGATTCTGTAGATCTTAATGTAATACCCCCACAGATTCCAGAATTTGGGGGCATATGATAAAAAGGTATTTGCAAAGTCCCCTTCAGGGACTGGAGAAAAAATATGGAACTATTAAACTTCCCCACCTAGAAAATTCCTGATATTCTCTCAAGTATTAGGGACTCCCAATTTATTAAGCCAAACCCCCAATCTTGAGGTTTGCCCTTATGAAACTCATTTCCGTAATTGTGAAGCTAAGCCTACTTATAAACATGCCTAAGCACCACCCCTAGAGAACTTCTTTTGGTGCTCAGATGTGGCTTTTCTCTCTCTAAGCCAATCTCTGCAAAAATACTCATTACCCTCCCCCCTATGTGAAATATGACTTTCAGGGGTATATGTCTCCCTGGCAACATGGGACATGACTCCCAGGAATGAGCCTGAAATCGTGGGACTGACAATGCCTTTTTGACCAAAAAGTGGAAAAGAAATGTAATAAAATAAGATTTCAGTGGCTAAGAGATTTCAAAGAGAGTTGAGAGGTCATTGTGGAGGTTACTTTTATACAAGCTTCAGCCAAATATATCAAATTCCCACAGTACACCAAGCCACAACCAACAGTATTCCTGAAAATCCTAAAGAATAGCCAGGGCATTAAGACTCTATACAAGTTTGACCTAAGATCATTTTCCAGAAATTTAAACCCTCCAGATTTTTCCTATGCCAGATAAGATCTGAAACCTAGAGGTACCAGTCTCTCCCAGAACATCAACCAGTAGCATTTCCCTACACCATAAAGTGAAAACCCATTTTCAACATGAAGAAACTAGAATATTCACTGCCCTAATATCTTCTGGAACCAAGATATCTTTCCCTGGATGCCTTAGATTGGACGTTTCTATATCCTTGCTTTAATTTGGACATTTTTCATGGCCTTAGAACTACAAACTAGCAACTTATTAAAATTTCCCCCTTTTAAAATTCATACCATTTCTGGTATATTGCATTCCAGCAGCTAGCAAACTAGAACATACAGAGAAGGTAAGATTTAACAAATGAGTATGATTGCTGAATCATTATATTGGTATTTCGTTAAGTCTCCAGTATCATAGAGCAGCTAAAAGTAAAAAACTAGATTGTAGAAATGTAACCCATACCAAACTCTAATTGCTGCAATGTGCTTTGAAATATATTGTCTTTTTGTATATATGTTATTTTTCACAAAAAAAGAAAAAAGCTGATTGTGATGATAAATGCATAGCTATATGATGATATTGTGAACCAATGAATGTATACTTTGGGTGATTATATGGCACGTGAATATATAATACATATATCAATAAAAATTTTGTTTTTAATTTTTAAAGATTTTTTTTAAAAGTTCATTTTGCACATTTGGTGAATATGGCACATTAATATAGATGATAGTTTGCTATGCATGGATTTTTTTGCAATTTGACTTCTATGTGTATGAGCTGATATTAACTTAATTAAAATTTCTAGCACCTAAAAAAAAAAAAGAAATGAGTGATGTTTTAATCCAATAAGCCTGCAATAATTTCTTTCTCATGGCACTATAGAAAGCTAATAAAATGTTGGTACCACAACCTTGGTGCTGCAAACAAATAACTAAAAATTAGTAAATGACTATAGAATGAAGCAATGGAAAAAGTCTGGAAAAAGTGGAACATGGCAGGAAAGTCATAAGAGCCTTGAACGGAATGTTAGTAGAAATATGGCCAGTGAGAACACTGCTGGTGAGAATTTAGAAGGAAAATGAAAACACATTACTTGAAACTGAAAGAAGGGGCATTCATTTATCATGTATTTGGAAAACTTTAGGGAAATTGTCTCCTGAAGTTATGTAGAAAGTATAACTTGTAAGTGATGAACTTGCACACTAGTGAGATTTCACAACAAAATGTTGAAGTTATTTATTTTTGCGAATGTGAGAGTGATAAATTAAGGAAAAATTGTTAAAGAAAATTATACCAAGACTTTATGATTTGGAAAATTTTCTGCCTATCTACATGGCAAAAGAAGTTAAAATTAAGACATTGCTCCAAAACTGGCACTGAACAGAAGTTGAGTGTGTGATTTGTGTAACCCTTTGTGGAAACAATGGAAATATTAAAAGGCTAGTCATTCACAAGAAATTAAGGATGTGAGTCACAAATCCTTTCGATCAAATTAGATGGCCTACAGGAAGATTTTTGGTTATTTGCTATGTAGCAAAAGAAATGAATACTATCATGACAGTTATGAGCTTCTGGAATCACAGTGTTACTTGACAATTTTGAATCACTGTAATCCTTTTGAAAATCTAATGGAAGAAATGTAGCCTCATCACACAGACACAAATCTACATACAGTCATAAATTAGCATACATCTAGACAACAAATGAGCTTCTTGCAACTCTTCAGTGGACCTTCAGTTTAGGAATGAGGTGGGGGTGGCTCAGCATATCTATTTTCTACTTTCCTGTTCCTTCGGTCTAAGTGTGCTCACCAGGCAAAGTCAGGGATCTACGGTGCAGAGGACCAAAACATGGAGAAAGAATGTCAACCACTTACCTAGAAATCTCCCTGGGTGGGTTACACAGCCTGGCTGTCTGTCATTCTAGTTATCATGTCAGGAAAGGTTGAAGGGAAGAGTTTATCACTTAATCTACTAAGCAGCTAGTGAAACCTGTTCAGTAGAAATTTTAGTTATTTGCAGGGGTTGGAAAGCAGGAAATCCAAGGTCATTCAGTCACAAAACTGTCCAGGAAATATATGGGGATCCAGTTAGGGCAGAGTGTGAAAAGGCTTCACATCACATGTCACAACATGTAATAATGTGAAAAGCCTCTGAAAACAAGCGGCTTTTCAAGTTTCAGCAGCTTTAAGACCCTTAGTAAGCAAGTACACGGACAAACTAACTCTTCCTGGGTCTCTACATCAGGCTACCATTCATTAAATCAAAACTGAAAAAACCCATAAGATCATCAGGGAAGGAGAAGAAATACTTAACAGATAGGGGAAAAATTAATTACTAAGACATAGATAATATTCTACAGTGGATGAAGTGGTGCTGGGGAGTCCCTCTGAATGTTTGGAGCACAGTGAGATAGGTGAAGTTGATGACCCCAAACATTAGCTTGCATCAACTGGATTACAATGAATGACCCTATGCCCTCAGGATAAATTGATTTCAACTATGGTTATGAGATTGAGAGCGAATTTAATACAAATCTAATCATAATCTCAAAAGACTTATTGATGTTATTAAATTATCAAATGTTATCTCTAAGAAAAAAATGTAGGGGGAATGGAGGACTTCTCATACAAAGTCACAGCAACCATCATGATCATAAACAATACAGTTTGGCAAGAACAAAAAAGATCAGAAACACACAGTAAAAAGACATGGGTCAAATGAAGGGGCACCCAGTGAACAAATCTGAGACAATTTGACTGTCAAAAATATTGATAGCTTTTATAATCCTCTGGATAAAGACAGCATCCAGGAGCATGCTGGTTTGAAATTACATACCCCAGAAAACCATGTCTCCTTAATTCTGATTCAATATCATAGGGTGAACTTTTGATTGGATTGTTTCCATGGAGATGTGATCTACTCAACTGTGACCTTCTGACTAGATGGCGATGTGAATGCCCATTTAAGGGTGTTTTGATTAGTTTACTGGAGCCCTTTAAAAAGGGAAACATTTTGCTGAAAGCTCAGAAACAACATAGATACAAATATGTGGAAATGCTTAAAGTGCTGACAGAGAGCCAGTCTAGACACAGACATTTGGAGACGCAGCAGAAAGAGCTGAGAGAGCCATATGAATCCAGAAGCTGGAAGAGAAATCTCTGGCCTTGGAAGATGCTAAGCTAAGAGATGAAACCCAGTGTTGACCCAGAGCAGCTAAGTGAAGACCCACAGATACTCAGAGAGGAAGCCACTGGAATCAGGAGCTGGAGACAACAGAACCAGCAGACGCCAGCTTGTGCCTTCCCATGTGACAGTCTTTCTCTGAAGTCAAGGTATCTTTTTCTGGATGCCTTAGTTTGGGCATTTTTAAGGCCTTAGAACTTTTAACTTGTAACTTACTAACTCCCCTTTAAAAAGCCATTCCATTTTAGGTACATTCCATTCCGGCAGCATTAGCAAAGTAATCAAGAACTCTTTCTTACAACAGAAAGCCAAATGATAAAAATGCAGGAATATAAAATTTAAAAAGTCAGTACTAGGCAACCATGGTAACTGATACAGGCAAGTCATAAATATATGCAAGATCTGCAGGTGACAACTGAGGTGAGAACTGGCTGTATGTCTGAGCCGAAAATTATCGCATCACAAGATATTTATCAACACAAAAGGCAAAAGCTGACCTTGCAGTACAGAAACTTAGAAGTCATCACTTAATGATGAAGTTAATATCACAAGCAATGATTTCAAACAACAGCATGTAGCTCCTCATCCATATCCTGAGAAGAACTCACCATCCCTTCTGAGCTACTGCTGCTACATGACTGAGCCTAATAATAAAACAGATGAGAACTCGAAACTATATGCCCTCTCCAAATATGCCACTGTTGTGAAATAAAAAGAAATTGTAAGGCACTGTTCAAGATTAAGGGAGACTAAACAGACACAACAAAATGTAGTGCATGCTAGATTTTCTTTCTGCTATATATAATGAACATTATTTGGAAAATTGGTAATATATGAAAAAGCTCCACAGATTAAATCCAAGCATTATATCAATTTATTGATTTTAATAAATATTCCGAGATACCTAAAGAGATACCATTTTGGCAAAGTATTTCTTATATTGAAATACTCGTGTTGAAATGTTGGCTATTTCCTCTGGTATTTCTCTTTGTAGGAATGAAGAACACTTCTGGATTAAGTGCTTATGATCATTTAGACTGTTAGCAGTGGTTTCTTCTGTGTAAATTTTCTGATATTGAGTTTGCATGTCACACAGAAGCATTATTCTTAGGTTTTATGACCCTATGGTGAGTTTACTTCAGTATCAAGTACACCTAAACCTATGTAATTTCAGCAGAGAACAAGATTTTTTCCTTGTTACGTAAAATCCAACTGTGTAAATGGAAGAGAAACTTCATTTCAAAGTCACTTTCTCACCCTGGCTCCTTCAATATAGTACTTTCGATCATCAGTGCATGAGTCCCAAGGCTTCCCTGGAGATAATCTCCGTTTCTTTTTGATGTGGGACAGGAGACAATGTCAAGATTTTTAGGGGGTCTCTTGAATGAGATTTGTCACTGAATCCTACATTCCACTAATTAGAGGTTGGTGATATGATACCACTTGGATGAAGGAGTGGTTTGGAAATTTAGTCGTGTGCTACAAAGAAAAAGAGGAAATGCTTATTGTTGAACAACAGTCAGTATACGATATACGGGGATTAACTTCATGTAAATCAAATTGAGAGTTGACATATTGAAGATTTCCCACACTCATTACCTTCATAAAGTCTTTCGTGTTCTGATATACTATGAGTTCTCCACTCTGAACATATTTACTTCTGTACTGAGGAGGATGGCTTATTGTTTATGGTTACTACAAATTTATTGCATTCTTGGTTTTATTGTTGGGTGACTTTTCTGATCAAGAATGAGTTATGACTGTTAGTACGGAGTGTTTCCATTTTTACTTACTCTGATTTCATCTGCCATGTTTCTTGATGCTTGATTTCACACAGTGTATTTCCCATATTAAGTGTCTATACTAGACTCCTTGGTTGAACTAAGAAATTTTAAGACTTTCTTGTTTAAATTCTTTGACATTTATAAGTTGCTTTTTGCAGAGGAACTTCCATAGTTCATTTATTCACAGAATTTCTTTCCTTAGATGTTTTATGAGGCTAGATTTCCAGCTCAGAATTTCCTCATTCTTTATGTACACAGGTTTAACTCTATGTGTGGGCTTTCTTATGTTCTCTAAGGCTTAACTTTCGGCTGAAAGTTTTACCACATTCATCATATTTCTAGGGTTTCTCCCATATGAGTACTCTGATACACTCTTAAGTTTGATTTCTGGCTGAAAGATTCTCTACAATGTTTACAATTGTACCAGTTCTCTCCTGTATAAGCTCTCTGCTGTTGTCCTAGGACTGATTTCTCATTGAAAGATTTCCACATTCATTACATTCATGGTGTTTCTCTGCTGTGTGATTTCTCTGATGTCCTCTGAGATTTTCTTTCTTTCTGAAAGGTTTCCACACTAATTATAGTCATAGGATTTTTTCCTGGCATGAGGTCTCTAATGAACTCTGAAATTTGATTTCTGGCTGAAAGATTCTCCACACTAAGTTTACATTTATAGGTTTTATCATGTGTGTGTGTTCTATGATGCTTTCTTAGGCCTGACTTCACTTTGAAAGCTTTCCCACACTCATCACATTTATATGGTCTTTCCCCCGTATGAGTTCTCTGATGATTCCTTAGGACTGAAATCTGACTAAAAGATCTCTTACATTCATTACATACAAAAGGTTTCTCCCCTGTATGAGTTCTCTGGTGTATTATGAGATTTGATTTATAGTCAAAAGATTTCCCACATTCATTGCAAACAAAGGGTTTCTCCCCCGTGTGAGTTCTCTGATGCACTATGAGGTTTGATTTCTGGCTGAAAGATTCTCCACACTGATTACAATTATATGGTTTCTCTCCTGTGTGAGTTCTCTCATGTCTTCTTAGGACTGATTTCTCACTGAAAGCTTTTCCACATTCATTACACACATAGGGTTTCTCTCCTGTGTGAGTTCTCTGATGTCCTCTGAGAGTAGATTTCTTCCTGAAAGATTTTCCACAGTCATCACATTTAAAGGGTTTCTCTCCAGTGTGAGTCCTCTGATGTTCTCTGAGACATGATTTCTGGCTGAATGGTTTTCCACACTGATTACATTTGTATGGTTTCTCCCCTGTGTGAATTCTATAATGTCCTCTGAGTTGTGATTTCTGACCAAATGCTTTCCCACACTGATTACATGTATATGGTTTCTCCCCTGTGTGAGTCCTATGATGTTTTCTTAGGCCTGACTTCAATTTGAAAGCTTTCTCACATTCATCACATTTATATGGTCTTTCCCCTGTGTGAGTTTTTTGATGTTTCCTTAGGCCTGAAATATGGCTGAAAGATTTTTCACATTCATTACATTGAAAAGGTTTCTCTCCTGTATGAATTGACTGATGGATTATGAGAGTTGACTTATAATCGAAAGATTTCCCACATTCATTGCATTCAAATGGTTTCTCTCCTTTGTGAGACCTTTGATGTATTATGAGGACTGACTTATAATCAAAAGATTCCCCACATTCATTGCATTCAAAGGGTTTCTCCCCTGTATGACTCTTCTGATGTATTCTTAGACCTGATTTTGTACTGAAAGCTTTCTCACAACCATCACATTTATACGGTTTCTCTCCTGTATGTGTTCTTTGATGTCTTCTTAGGACTGATTTCTCACCGAAAGCTTTTCCACATTCATTACATTCATATGGTTTCTCTCCTGTGTGAGTTCTCTGATGTCCTCTGAGAGTTGATTTATGCCTGAAAGATTTTCCACATTCATCACATTTGTAGGGTTTCTCCCCAGTATGAGTTCTCTGATGTTCTCTGAGGTTTGATTTATGGCTGAAAGCTTTTCCACATTGATTACATTTAAAGGGTTTCTCCCCTGTGTGAATTCTATTATGTCCTCTGAGTTGTGATTTCTCACCGAAAGCTTTTCCACACTGATGACATTTATAGGGTTTCTCCCATGTATGGGTTCTATGATGCTTTCTTAGGGCTGATTTCAGTTTGAAAGCTTTCCCACATTCATCACATTTATATGGTTTTCCTCCTGTCTGAGTTCTCTGATGATCCCTTAGGCCTGAAATACGACTGAAAGATTTTTCATATTCATTACATTCAAAATATTTCTCCCCTGTATGAGTTCTTTGATGTGCTATGAGGATTGACTTATATTTGAAGGATTTCCTACATTCATTGCATTCAAAGGGTTTCTTTCTGTTGTGAATTCTCTGAGGTTTCCTTAGGCATGATTTCTTACTGAAAGCATTCCCACATTCATAGGATTTTTCTCCTGGGTAACTTTTCTGAGGCTGAACTGGATATGAATTAGGGACAAACCTTTTTCCATAATCAAAGGGTTCCACCTCTAGGTGCATTATTTGATTTTCTGTATAGTCTGACTTAGGGTTGAAAGTTTTCTCTTTCAACTTTTTCAACTGAAAAAAATCAGTTCTTTGATTTTGCATGATACTACTGAAATCATTCCCGTTTCCATTACACTTATATTCATTTAATTCATAGTGACTGTTATCTTCTTTAGGAATACTCTGAAACCCCATAAAAGTAGATTTATCATGTAAGTTGTCCCCAAACTCATTGTATTTATAAGATTTCTCTTTTGTGTGGGCATTCTTAGATGTAAAGAGGGCAGCTCGTTCAAGGAAAGCTTTTCCACATTCATTATATTCAAAAGCTTGCCCCAAAGTCTGAATAATGGGATGCTGGGCAACTTCCTCCTTCCATCTGAGGACTTTCATATTTTTATTATAATGAAAATCTTTCTCTCCAGTATCAATTCTCCCATCCTTAATACTGAGGAGCCATTTCTCACATACGTTAAACTCATTTGCTTTCTCTCTTGAATACTGAAAGTGTGGGGCTGATGAGATTAAACTAAGGTAAGGAGGTCCTGCAGTATGTTTCCAGAGCATCATTCTTGAAGGAGAAACGTTAATGCCCATAGAACATGGTGTTCTTGAGATGTTCTCTTGCTCTGCAATTAATATTTTGTTGGTGCATAAAACTTGCCACCACTGTTTGCCTTGGTTTCCTGAGTTCTTCTCAAAGAGTTCACCATGTTGGCAGTGTTCTAAAAATCAGAAAAGTAAAAATACTTTATGATGTTTAACATACTTCTTATGGTAGTAAGGTTCTTTTACATATATACCCATCTATGTTTTGTGACAAGTTGGATTTTGGCTCAGTCTCCCAAGAAAAAGGGAATTCCAAATGTATATTCTCTAAATTACTTTTAATTGTGAAAAACAAAACACAAAACAGAAATTTCCATAGTGGGAGAAGGCAGAGGAAACTGGAAATGAACATCATATATATTTGGCAATCTAAACTACAATTCTCAGAATTAACTTACATGCTTCATTTGGAGGTCCTTTTGTTCCATTTTACTCATCAATTCTGAAATAAATTTATAATGGCAAACAATTTCCTCATATTGTAAGTCATGCTTTAATTCTTGTAATGTCATTCATAGGACCAAAAATATACAACTGGAGGACTTAAACTGATGTGTATTAGTCTTCTACCACTTGGACTGAATTCATTGCTCTATGCTGGCTCTTTTAAATCAGGTACGGCTGTTCAATGACCTTCTATTGACAATAAAATCTTAACTTTCCCTCATTCATTTTCCCAAAACTAGTTTTGATCTTATCTAACCCTTAATTCAGCTTTCTATCTTATTATTACCATACCTGGTTATTAATGACTGTGAGAGCCTAAATGTTTCAACCTGATCCCAGAAACCTTACAAGTACCTTTTATATTTATTCATCATAAATTTCCAGTATATATTCAGTATCCATATTCCATGTAACAATGTGTCAGGCCTATGCTAAAAATGTATGGAAAAGAAAATGTATGAAGTTCTTCAGATGACTTCTCCTACTTCTCTAGGTACCAAAAGATAAAAGATTTAAGAGAAGTGATTCTGGAAAAGAAAGTTTCCATTAATTGTGTGCTTCACTAGTCTACACCATTTCCTGCTCTGGTCTTGACAAGCTATCTGTTCCCCTTACATGGTTAATTTGCAACAATCATATTCTTTCACTAGTTATTCTGCATTCCAGCATTGGTACTACTTAGAATCTAGAGCCCAAGGTTAAGCAATGTTTTTAAAAAGGATTCTTATTTCTTCCCATGAATTCAAGCACCATTTATTTTAAAATCTGAAGTAGTTACTGCCTGTGTCCATTTTAACAAAGGATACATGGAGAGAACCCATATAACTGAGACACGTATTTTATGCAAATTATCATCACTGAAATCAAAATGCATGTAAAAACTGACGGCATTTCCATGTTAGAATGAGCAGTTTTCTCTTGGTTGTACCTTAAATAAAGGCTCATCTTTTCAATATTATCTTATATGATATAAAATATACTTTATGGAGCTTTGCTTAATACAATCCTCATTCTGATTTACTTTGGGTGTCAGTTTGAAGCTACTGTGCACCCCAGAAAAGCCATGTCCTTCAATCCTCATTCATTATTGCTGGGTTGGATCTTTTCGATGGTTTCCATGGACATGTGACCCACTCAATTGTGGGTGGTAAAGTTTGTTTAGATGCTTTCCACGAAGATGTGTCTCCACCCATTCAAGGTGGGGTTGCTTACTGGAGGCCTTTAAGAGGGAACCATTTTGGAAAAAGCTTTAGAACCAACAGAACCCACACAGCCAGAGACCTTTGGAGATGCATAAAGAAAATGCCCCTGGGGAAGCCATTGAAGAATGCAGGAGAGAAAGCTAGCAGACATTGCCATGCACCTTTCTAGCTGAAAGAGGTGTTCTGGACCCATCAGCTTTTCTTGAGCCAAGGTATCTTTCCCTGGATACCTCAATTTGGACATTTTCATTGTCTAAGAACTGTAAACTGCTACTTAATAAATTCCCTTTTCTAAAAGCCATTCTGTTTCTGATATATTGCATTCTAGCAGCTTACAAACTAAAACACTTTGCGTACCTCTTTAAGATAAACTAAATCAGCAACCCAAAAGCACTGTGTGCCACATAATTATCCACAGAGCACTTTTAAACATAAGGGCTCTCTGACTTAGGACTAATCTATAGCTTTTATTCAGAAGTCCCAGAAATCTGACTTGACATTTGCATCTAGGGATAGTGTTTCTGAATAAATCAATATAAACAACCTCTCCCCACCTGGCTGTGGGTCAACAATGTAATTATAAAATATTTACTATAATTTACATACCAGTATATGGTAGAAAAAAAAACAGACCACTCTATTTGGTGGATCTAGTGGGAAGTGGAACTCATTTAACAACTGTATGCTACATGGCATCATAAGTCACATGTTCTGAAACATCTAACAAGTGAGTTGAGAGCTTAAAAAGAGAGAAATACAGTCTAAAGTATTACAGAATAATTTTATAGAAGTGTGAATATGAGCCAAACTGTAAAAAGAGTAATAATAAAATCAACTATAAAAGCTTTTCCCACTTGCAAGGCACACTAAGGAATTTAATGCAGTGAAGTACCTAAGAATTTATATAGGGAAAACAAACGTTGATGAAAGGTATGATGTAGGGGAAAATATCATTTATGACATTTTAGAGACTGGGTCATAGAGAGTTTGGGATGAGCACATGTAAGGGAAAGAAATAAATCTGGTAAGACAAAATGGCCTTGCAATGTGGGAACTGAAATATAAGAAATTGTAAATGACCATATACTTATTTGTCAGCTTATAGAAAGCTAAATTGGGTACTTTATGTTAAAAATAATACCAATTAGGAAGTAGAAAAATAAGGCATGAGAGAACAGGGCTCTAGTCAGTAAAGAGTGAGAAAATGACAAGTGAGAATGAGAAGATCTTGTAAAAAAAAGGAACTAACATAAGAAACTATTGAAAGATCAATGACAGAGGACAGACACAAATCTATGAAAAGAGTTAAAAAATTTGAAGTGATTTCATGGTTGTCCATTACTGTAGGAGAAAGATAGTACAGCAAAATAATTACAGGGGGTGTGTGATGGACAAAGGGAAATTGATATATAAGAGAAATTTTAGTACATATCCCTAAAGGCACAGGGAACTTCAGCATAAATCCCTGAAGGCACAAAAAATGTTACATTAGAGTAGAGATGAGAGAACATACATGCAAGCAATAAACTGCTAGCCATGAGCATAAAGCAAAAAAAAGCTTAAATTATGAAGATGGATGAGGCAATGTGAAACTTACTGTAGAAGGACAGGAACCAGAGCACACAGGAGAGAGTGTTCATACACAAAACAGTGCAAGAGGAAGAGAAAGTCAAAATTCATTCACTCAAGAAATATTCACTGTAAGCCTATTATTTTGCACCTTATTGCATTCCAGGCACTGGAGAAATGACTTTATACAAGACTCATTAGATACAAAGAGCTGATTAAAGCTTTGGAGGAAGCATAAAAGAGAGGAAGGGCAGGGGGATAACTGGATGGCCTGAAATGAGGGGTTCCATTTTATTTTTTATTTATTTATTTTTTAAATTTGCATATGGGCAGGAGGCACCAGGGATCGAACTCCAGACCTCCAGCACGGCAGGTCAGAGCTCTGCCTGCTGAGCCACGGCAGCCGCCCAGGGGTTCCATTTTAAACAAGGTGGTCAGGAGGCAATGCTGAGAAGGGGGCACTTATGACAATATCAGATTTCCTCATCTATTACAGAAGTAAACCCTTTGTGGGGAATATTTGTAGTAAATATCATCTCTTACTCATTGGTTTGTTTCTTTTAAACTTTTTAAAAACATAAAACTAATATTAATGTGCATAAAATTCTTGTATACATTTCGACAAATGGCAGAGGGAGAACACTTTTGTGTAATTATCATACATGCCAAGAAAGATAAAATGTCTGGCTATGAAAAATCCCAGGAGTTCCTTCTTGAGCAAAACTTCCTTACAGGTTATGTCTATCATGAAATATATGGTAATCATTCCCTGACTCCATAGCTTTATAACCTATATATGCAACTCACAAACCAATACAATTAATTTTTACCAGTTGCTTTATATAAAGGGAATCACAGAGTTCACTAACTTTATTGTTGTCTTGCTTCTGTGCCAAACATTGTGAGACTGATTCATATATTTGCTTTGTAGCCATAATTTGGTGTATTCCATTTGCTTGTATAGTATTACTCCTTTCAGCAAGTGCATAGCAATTTATTTTTCCATTCATCTGTTGGTGGGCACTCGGTTTTGTTTCATTTTGAAACAAAATTCTCATGTGCTTTCTGGAGTACAGCAGCACACTCTTCTCAAGAGAGACCACAAATGCCTGATAGGGGTTATATATATATCTTTGCCTTTACTCAATAATGCCTAGTGATTTCAGTGATTTGACCAGTTTCAATTCCACAGCAGTTATGAGACTATGTTCCACATCCTCATCAACTCCTTATACTGTCAGACTCTTCATTTCTGCCAATCTTATGATTAAACAATTGTGCAATGGTACCTAGCTGCAGTTTCATTTTGTATTTTTTCATAACCAAAAAAGTTAAAACCTTCCTTTCTCCATGTTTATTTGACATGTGGATTTCCACTGGAGAAGCTCCTAATTAAGTCCTTTGTCCATTTTTCTGTTGGGCTGCATGCTTTCCCCTCACAGATATGCAGAAGTTCTACAGATTATCTGAATACTATAACTGTCTTGGTTCTACAAACTATAAAGACTCTGCTATGTTGTGGCTGGTCCTTTCACTCCTTTAGTGATTAAAATGATGAAGTTCAGTATAGTCAAGTTTACCTATCTTTTCTCACACACTAAATGATTTTTTGGTCGTAAATTGTTCCCTACCCAGTGTAATAAAAATTGTTTCCTATGGGTGGGAATGGTGACTCAGTGGCAGAATTCTTACCTGCCATGCCAGAGACCTGGGTTAAATTCCCAGAGCCTACCCATGAAAATAAAAAAATTATCTCCTACAATTTCTTCTAAAATACTTATATTTCTGCCTTTAATCCACCCAAATTAACTTTTGCAGCATGGTGTTAATCAGGGGCATACTATTTTTCCTGTTAATGGTTTGGCAGCACTCTGAATTATCATCTTTTAACAAATCGAGTGTCATTAAAACATGTTTTAAATGTTTTAAACGTGAGGTGGTCTGGGGAACCATGACATAGCTTTCTAAAAAGCATTTCCAGTACCATTGTTCTGCTAAATGTATTTATTCTCTAAGAATTCGGAAGGCTGTATTATGCTCTAGTCGTTATCCTTAAAGCAATTTTAGTTGTTCTTTTTCCTTTAAATATATACCCATTACTTAATTTTTCAGCTTTAAATGATATACTTAGCCCCTGTACTTTCAAGGTGGGAAATCAAAATGCTAATATTGGGAAATCAATATGCTAATATCCCATTTTAATTTTTTAAATTCCTAAAGGTATAGGCTTCTGCAAGGACAGTGCTGAAAATATTTCAAAGTGCCCATCTCTAATTGATCATTTTGGATCTAATTTTCTTGAATATCTTGTGTCAGCCCTTCATATCTCACCTGTGTGGCTCCTGTTAAGAAATTCTTCCTCTAATAACCATGGGCCTTCTTGTTCCAATGCAAAGATCAGCTCTGGTTTTGTAAAGCAGTACCCTATAAATGGGAAATGATTTAGAACTTCAGTAAGCTGCATGGGCTTTGCCTTCTCTGAATTTAAACGTACGCACAGCTTTAGGAGTGGCACATTGAATATATTCATCTGACCCATTATGGAGGGAAATGATAACAGAAAACATTTCTTAACTCAAAAAGGAACAATCTCTTTAAACTCCTGAATCACAAACCTAAAGAATATTAACTTTTAAAAGGCCAAAATGCTGGGTTTCAAAGAAGGAAACATGATGGCCAAGATAAAAGTAAAAGGAACCAATTTACTTCTCCATCTTAGATATCTAGAAAACCATACAAAATATATGACAGAATGCTTCTTGGACACTGGACAACAGGCAGTGCAAAACAGGGACTCTTGACGATAGAGAAGCAAAAATTAGTAAGCCCTATGATTATCACAGATTATGCCAAGTTACCAAAAGATAGAAAGGGGCTACAGAAATAGAGTTTGACAGATGCAGTAAGTTGACAAGACAGAACTGGAAGTTTAGAAACCATTGCAACTAGAATGTGTGTGATGAAATATCAGAGAAAAAATTATACTAAGAGAGTGAATCTTGGAGATCACAGAAGGGTTTCCTTGAATCTTTGGCTGAGTACTGACATGTGCATGCATGTACAGAAACTAACCAAGTTTGAGAATAAACTACTAGAAAGGTGGAGGGTGAAAACTCATGAAAGTACATGTGATACAGAATATGTCTGTTCCTACCAGCCAATAATGACAGGCCTTCTAATAAACATAAATTTTATCAGAAAAATCAGAAAGGATTTACCTTGGTGGAGAGAACAGATTAATTAGTACCAGACTAGAATGAGCTTATGACTCCAACATAAGAATTAAAAGCCAACCCTGAAAGGATCAAAGTTAGTACAAGTAATGTAACAGAATTCTGCAATTCTGATTGCAGAAATGGCCCTATAATGTTTAAAAGAATAGCACAAAATCCAATACTCAGTAGTAAAATTCACATCAAGCACCCAATGAAAAATTACCAGGTAGGAATACAGGCAGGGTATATGATTCTTAACAAGCAGAAAAATCAATCAATAGGAACAGAATAAGAATTGACACATAAGAGAAAATCAGTAGTCATGGACATTAAAAGATATTAAATTACAGATGTTCAAGAAAATAGAGAAAGTCATGAACATGATGAGAAAAGAAATAACAGTTATAATAAGATCCAAATCCAAATTCTAGATATAAAAATGAAATGTCTGAAATAAGAAAGCAAACCAACCAACTAAAAAACAAGAAAGCACTGGATATGGTTACTAACAGTAGATACCACATAAAGAAAGATAAATGACATCAGCATATTAGTGAGTTTATAACAGCATAATTTATATAAAATTCGTGAAAAGGCAAAATTATAGCAATAGAAAGCAAGTCAGTGGTTGTTAGGGTGCAAAGGGACGGGGATGGAGGAAGAGGACTCCCTGTAAAGGGCTATGAGAAAACTTTCTGAGGTGATGGAAATATTCCAAATCATGATTTTATAGGAAATAATGAATTGTATAGATTATTCAAAACTCATCAGAGTTGTACACTTGAAATTACAGAATTTTATTTTCTGTGAAATACATGTGATTAATATTTTTTTTAATAAAAGAGAGAGAAATGTATTCTATAGGAGGTTAGGATGTGCTCACCCACTGAGAGGAGGAGGCTGTAGTTCTCCAGCATCACATCTCTGTACAGGGTCCTCTGGGCAGGGCCCAGGTGCTGCCACTCCTCCTGGGTGAACTCCACTGCCACATCCTTGAATGACATGGAGGCCTGTAACAGCACAACTCTGGTCAATCTAAAGGGTCCAGAAATAGGTGACATGGAAAATACCTTTGGAAATTGACTCAATATATGTTTACTGTTGAGAGTTTCTAACAAAATGCTACAAAGGGTGCCATGGTAGTTTAAAACTGTACGTGCCCCAGAACAACATGTTCTTAAATCTAATCCTTTCCTGTGAGTGTAAACTCATTATAAGCAGGTGCTTTTAATGAAGCCACTTCAGTTGAAATGTGACCCACATCATTCAGGATGGGATGTAATCTTACTACTAGAGTCCTATATAAGGGGAAGGAATTCAGACAGAGGGGAGAAAGCCATGAAAGCAAGGTGATGAAATCAATGAAACCCAGAAGAGAAGGGAGAGATCAGCAGGTGCTGCTAAATGGCACAGAGCCACGGATCGCTGGCATCCAGACTTCAGGAAGAAAGCACTGCCTTGATGATGTCTTGATCTAGATATGTTCCTGGACTCTAACCATAAACAAATAAATTCCTACTGTTCAAACCAAACCCATTTCATGGCATTGTTTTGAGCAGCCTAGGAATAACTAAAACAGATGCCTATGACAGTCCTATTTGTAGAAAATCTTGATGAGCTCTCTATACAAGGTCAGGTGAAATGCTTCAGGGGCTTTGGGTAGAGAAAATGCAGACAAAGAGAGAAGCCTAAAGCAATTCTGTTATTTAACATTTGATGATTTTGAGGTTATTACAGTATAAAGTTTCATATTCTCAGAGTTTATTGTTGGGATATAGATAATGATTTTGATTATTTAAAATACTGGCCACATATGATGCCCCTTGCTAACTTGACTTACTAATTGTAATAGTTTATATGTAATTTCTTCTGGATTTTCTACATACACAATAATGTCATATCTAAAAATTGGGGTTATTTCCTCCTTCTAAACCTTGTGTCTTTTATTTCCATGTCTTTCTTTATATCCCTGGTTAAAATTTCCAATAGTATATTTTTGAACTCAGGAGAACAGTCTTCTGTGTGAAATTATAACATATGTTACCACAGGAGGTTATGTTTAGATACCATAGATCAGATAAAGAAAGTTCCTTTTTATTCCTCGTATGTTAAGAATTCTTATCATGAGTGGGTTAATATATATTCTCAAATTCAGTTACTATATATAATCACCTGAATTTATGATTTCTCTCCTTTATTGTTTCTGTCACGAATCACATTGACTTCTGATCAACTCAAATTTACATTCCTCAAATATAAGTAACTATGTCATGATATTTTTCCTTTTAAAATATATATCGATTCATTTTGCTTTCCTTGGCTCAAAGAATGGATATATAAAACTAAACAGGCATAGAACCAAAAAGGATTAAATAGCAAACATCATGGAGTTGATGTACTGTATATTGAAATCTCATAAAATGGTTCAATAATTAAAACCACAGTGTGGTCTTTGTACATGATGAAATGGACTAGGACCTAGAAAAGAAAAGAGAAAGTAAAAAATAGGCACAAATATATATGATTTCCTAATTGTGATATAGGTGGCATCACAAATGAGTGGAGAAAGGCTGGTTTTCAATATCATAGGGATAACTAGATGGCCTTCTGGGATGTGAAGGTTAAATCTATACCTCACCCTACAGAGTATGACAAATTCAAATGTATAAAAAGATCTGAATGCAAAAAATAAAATCCATCACTTTCTAGAAGATTAATCAGGATGACTCTTTACAACGATACAGTGGAAAATGCCCTGCTATGGACTTAAAATTCAGAATTATGAAGGAAAACACTGCTAAATTTGACAACATGAAAATCAAATGTTTCTGGGGAAAGAAAACATAACCAAGGCTAAAGTCAAACTCTAGGAAAACTGTACAATTTATATCACCCACACAGAATACTAGTAAGACATACTAGAGACTGTAACTAAAAGATCAGTATCAACAGAAAAATGGATAAGGGATAAACAGTTCACTTAAAATACAAAAGAAAAATGACTGCTGTGGTGGAAAACAGTTGACATTTCCTTGAAAAGGTATATACCCAAAAGACTTGAAAGCCAGAAATCAAACAGATATTTTCCCAACGATTATGGCAGCATTATTCACAATTGCCAAAAGATTGAAACAACCCAAGTGTCCATCAACCAATGAATAGATAAACAAAATGTGATGTATATATGCAATGGAATATTATTCAGCCATAAAAATAAATGAAGTTCAAAAATAAATAAATAAATAAATGAAGTTCCGATATATGTGACAGCATGGATGAACCTTGAAAACATCTTGTTGAGTGAAATAAGCCAGACACAAAAGGACAAACACTTTTTGATCTCACTGATAAGAAATAATTAGAATATGCAAAAAAAACAAACAAATGAAACACACACACACACAAAAACTGCTCCACCTTATTCATGAGAAGATAAAAACTAATAAAATTCATTAGAGATACCATGTTTTTATCACATTGGTAAAAACTAAAAAAATTTGACAACCACATTCTATCTGCAAAGCTGAGGGGAAACAGGCACTCTGATCCTATTGGCTCTATTTTCAAAATACATGCAGAATCTGACCACTTCGAAGTACTACAACTGCCATCACCCTTAAGAGAATCATTTCTTGTTAGAATTACTGAAAAAGCCGCTTTCATTGTTCATGCTTCCTTTACTACCCCAAATGCCTCTTCTATTATTGAACAGTATCAGAGTTACTATTTCAAAATACATGTCAAAGGTGTTCTCTCTCAGCTAAAAACTCTGTTTTCACTTGAAGAAATGGAGACAGAGATCTCCATGATCTCGAAGTTGGAAGACACATTACCTCATTTCAAAACTAACTGTAAAACGACACTCACATAGAGGGGTATTAGCAAAAGGATAAACACAGATCAACCAAGCGAACAGAGCCCAGAAAGAGACCATGTATATAGAGCACCTTGCACTCTAAAGTAACTCATTGAAGAAAGTATATTTTTCTCAACTAATGTCCTGACAGGTGGGTATGTAGAGGTGGAAAATACTACAGTGACTGCATGTTCCCTCTTCTCAGTTATTTAGAGAACACTGTGAGCACAAACTGCAAAGACGCTCAACTCCTGAAACTTTAGGTTCCAGACTGCGCCAACTAGAACATATCTTCTTTTCTCATTATCAGCCTCAAAATCCTAAGAGAATATCATGAACAAGCTCATCGACACAAATACTTTTAAATGATTTTGGCAAGGCCAAAAATTGAATGAAAAAAAAAAAAGAAACCCAGGATAGATTTATGACTAGTTCATAAATTGATTCAGTAATTAAAATGTGCACACAAAAAATCCCTGCAAAGAATAATTTATGGATGAATTTTACCAAAATCTACAAGTAACTTTCTCACCTAGATTATGAGGAAGGAAAAGAAAGCAGAAAGCACCCCATTTCCTTTTAAGACTATAATTATGATACCATAACTAGATAGGAACACAAAACTATAGTCTAATATAACTTAGAAATACAGAAATAAAAATCCTGAATATAATATTAGCAAAACAATAACTATGACACCAAAAATAAAACCCTGAGGAATATGTTTAAGAAAAACTCACCACGTATTAGTATAAGTATAGTGTATACAAGAATTTCAGAATACATTAACATTAGAAAACAGATTACACTAGTGGCAATATTTACCAATAAAAGTAAAGAAACCATGGCTTTCTTTCAATAGATGTGCAAAAAGTAATAGAATTAAATGCAAATTCATGACTAACATGATATCTTAGCAAACTGGTAACTGAAGAAAGCTACTTGCCCTGACATAGGTTACCTACCAAAAGCTGACAGCAAACATCAGGATTAATGGGGAAAATCTTCCCTCAAGATTGATTTGATCCACTTCTACCTCTCCTTTTTCAATTAATTATGGACGCTTATAAAACAAAGAGCTCACCTGAGATTTTTTCATTTTCTGCAGCTCTCAGTAGAATGGAGAACTCTGTTCAGCTGGGGAGATGAAAGAGAACAGGGATCAGATCTAGTAAGCCTTACAGCTATTAGTTTCACCTGCCAAAAATCTGACACAGCTAGGGTGCCGCCTCCTCCCTATGGAAACAGCATATTTGGGGGCATGAAAAGCATGAGGAGGGCCATGTTGGGGTGGAATACATAAACCACTGGATGAATACAAACTTTTCTCAATCCACTTAATAAGCCATGTGTCCTTCTGACAAAAAAAAAACAAAAACATAAAGAAATAAAAACAAAAGAGGATTAGGTGAATTATACTACACCAAAGGATAAGACACGATTCTTCCATTAGGTGCATCATTATTCTATTTTCTTAGCGATATTGTTTATCCCTTGACACAGAAGGTCCACAGAAAGCAGAGTAAAAGGAATGGGGATGCTTTAAGACATGAAGTTTCAATTATTTGCTTTGATTATGATGCAGTTTCTCAAAAGCCCCTTTTGATGGCAATTCTGTGGTGTCTTATCTGAGAGAGAGCGAACTGCACTGTTTCCTCCTGGCTCTGCCAAAAACAAACTGGACATTCCCGGACAAGTCATTGAACTCATCAGGCCCAGTGTCTTTAAAGCTTTCAAGAAAAGTCCCAAGTAGGTAGCCACGGAAACCCTTCATGAACCATCTTGGCAGGATTCTCTGACATGAGGACAATATCAGTAGTGTCACATGAGGTAATAGACATGAGTCACAGTCGCACACATTTTGCATAGAGAACAAAGGCAAAAGGAACCTTTTAGGGCTGTGTGAAATTAGAATCTCCTCACCTCTGGTTGATTTTCTCTGAACTCCAGAGCTTGCCCATACAAGCCTCCCTGATTAAATGGCCTTTCCTCTGTAGCCTGTTCCTGGGCCTCCTCAGCTCACTGGGCTCTTCTCAAAGCTGCTCCAAAGAGCCCACTGTCATACAGCGGCTTCTGGATGTGACAGCATCAAGTCTGATTCATTCTGGCCAGCAGAGTCAATAACTGCTTCTGGTCAAGGAAATCAGGACTTGCTCATTTCCGGGCTCTTCTGCCTTTGCTCTGAGGTTCTGGTAAGAAATAAGAAGTCAGAGGGCCATTCCCTTCCAGGTTAGATTCTACATTCCAAACCCCCCCCCCCCCCACTTCCTACCTCATGAGGGCTGTTTTGTTTTTTTTTATCCAGGGATCTGAGACCCGGACCTGGTAAACAAATTAATTTTAGGGCCAAAATCCTGACTCTTGGAACTCCCTATATCAGACTTAAAACACAGCTATCTCTTTAGTAAACAAACAAACAAAACACAGATAACCTACCGGTCCAGGAAGAGCTAGGATCTTTGACCTAAGGGATATGAAGACAGTAGACATATCAGAATGCATTTGCCAGGTGGCAGGAAGCCATCTACATTCACTTCACATAGTACCATGAGGGACTTGGGGACAAGTGACTCAGTGACTTGAAGGCTGTGAGGTGTGCTTTAGACAGGTGCAATATTAGAAAGAACTTGAGACTGGGAACAAGGCACGCAAACCTTCGAACCCAAGCTTCGCCACCAGCTGGTTTACAGCCCGAGCACATCACTACATGAGCCTCCAATGCGTACGATTATACCTACTCATAACGTGGCTGTCAGGTTTACACAAGCCACCAAGTGAAAATTTATGAGTGCTTTCTAAATACAAGAGCCACTGTCACTCAGTGTTTTCTACCTGGCACTTGTGTAATTACAGGTGACAACTAACTTCACAACGTCCTGAAGCAGTCATTATTCATAACCTCGCTCCCAGACGCGTGAAGCGACCAGGCTCTCGCCCGCCCCGGTGGCGGGTGACCCCTGCGGAATCCACTCGGGTCCTTCTCCGGAGCCGCAGACCCACGGCCCGCTCCTCCCGCCGCGCTCACTGCCCACTTATGAACACGCGCTGACTCTGCTCTCCGGCGTGGGCTCTTCCCCGGCCGAGCGGCACCGGGGAGAGGCACGGGTGGGCGCTCGCTCCGCCCGGCCG
>PVIY010017911.1:0-48597 GCA_004026745.1 Myrmecophaga tridactyla
AGGGGGGAAGGGGGGAAGAAAGGAAGGAAGAAAGGGAAGGAAATGAGCGATACCATTCCAGTAAATGGCACAGCAACTTCTCTTATTTTTGGTAAAATGGGTGTAACTACCATACAGAGGGGTTTGTAGACAGAACAGCAAACAATTCTGGCTGTCTTTTGCCTCTACCATAAGAATCACTTTAACAACAAAATTAGAGCTTTGGGGATGTTTCTGCTGTAATGACAGAACTTGAGAAAAAGAGACCAGAGGATGTCTGGACATGTAGCACAAAAGGCTGAAACTCCCATATTGAGGCCTGCAGACAAAGATGTGGAGAGTGAAACAAGACAGAAAGGCAGAAATGGAAATGTACTTTTCAGCAAAATCCACTTACCAGTGCTCAAATATGATGGAATCTACTTGAAATCAGGTTCTCATTCTTGTCTCAGACTGCATGACTCTTAGGTCTGAACATTTTCTATTTGTTTTCAGCTTTTTTTGAGATGGCCTCACTCTTGGAAAACAATTGGAAGGGACTTTAATCAGCTATTGAGTTCCTGCATTTCCTAAGTGCTTGAAGGGCTGTGGTTCTTCATTTTCTAAATCTTTTTTTAGGTTCATGTTCCAAGAATAGCTCATTGTACTTCAATTTTAAAGCCTTGGAGAAGATCTGCTGAAAGCACTTACTAAACTGAAGTTCTCTGGAGGTTTTCCCCATTGCCTTTCACCATCCTCCTCCTTGTATTTTTAAATTTTGGCTTAATTCATTTCTAGTCATTGTTCCCTCTGAAGTCTCTGCTGTTTACTAGGAGCCATGTTTTAGGACTTACCTTTTTACTCTCTTTGTCCTTTTTTAGGCGTGGAAGCATACATGTAATTTTGCTCTTGCTGTAACTGTCCAAGTGAGTCAATTGTACTAGTTCAATAAACAATTTTTTATTTTTATAACATCATAAAAATTCATACAAAAATATTACAAACTCATCACAGAAAACATTTATACTTTTTATATTTTATATTTTCTTTATAGAAAATTAAAATTTCCTATACTCCATATCCCCAAAATAACCAGTTCATATGACATACGTACTTATGAATATATAGATGGGTAGATAGATAGATTTCCTTTGTGTTATTGAAGTGTGTGAATGTGTGTGTGAGAAAAGATCATGCTGTAAATAATGCAAAATTTTTATTTAATTTTTACATTTAGTCCAATATGGTAATTATTAACATTCTTCAAAAATAACATTAATAGCTGTATAATATTCTCTTGTATGAATGGACTATAAGATTTTTAACCATTTCCCTTTTGGAGTATTAAGGTACTCCAAAGATTATATTATATATATTGATAAACATGTACATATGTATACTATACACATATATGTATAAAGATAGTTGTTTAAGTTAGCTTTTACTAACTACTTAATATATTTCAAATATTAGCCATGACATACATTTTTCAATTTAATCCTCTTGGCAATCCTATGAGGTGGCTATTGTTATTTGCTCTTTTTAAAGATGAGGAAACTGATGTCCAGAGAGGTTGAGTAACTGCCTCAAGGTCAGACAGCTCTATGAGGCAGAGCAGGGATTCACAGCCAGGCTGACACCTGTAGCCCTTATGCCTACCTTCTGCGCTGTACACTGTTGTTTTAGTCTGCTAAAGCTGCCAGAACACGACAGACCAGAGATGGATTGGCTTTTAATAAATGGGGATTTTTTTTTATTAAAAACGTATAGTACTTCAGAGGAAAGGCATACAAACGCAAGCATTCTTAACATGCATGGTATACAATCAGTGGCTCACAATTTCATCACATAGTTGTGTATTCATCACCATGAAAATTTCTCAAAACATTTGCATCACTCCAGAAAAAGAAATAAAAAGAAAAAGGAAAAGACTCATACATACCACACCCCTTACCCCTCCCTCTCATTGACCGCTAGTATTTCCCTCTATCCTATTTAACATTTGTTCCCCCTATTATTTATTTATAATTCATATTGTTTACTCAACTGTCCATACTGTAGATAAAAGGAGCATCAGACACAAGGTTTTCATGATCACACCATCACATTGTGAAAGCTATATCATTATACAGTCATCTTCAAGAAACATGGCTACTAGAACACAGTTCTACATTTTCAGGCACTTCCCTCTAGCCTCTCCAATACACCTTAAACTAAAAAGGGGATATCTATATAATGCATAAGAATAACCACCAAGACATTCTCTACTCTATTTGAAATCTCTTAACCACTGACCCTTTATCTTTTCTCATTTCTCTCTTCCCCCTTTCGGTCTAGAAGATTTTCTCAATCCCTTGATGTTGAGTCCCAGCTCATTCTAGGATTTCTGTCCCACATTGCCAGGAAGGTTTACACCCCTGGGAGTCATGTCCCACGTAGAGAGGGGGAGAGCAGTGAGTTTGCTTGTCGTGTTGGCTGAGAGAGAGAGGCCACATCTGAGTAACAAAAGAGGTTCTCTGGGGGTGACTCCTAGGCCTAATTTTAAGTAGGCTTAGCCTATCCTTTGTGGGGATAAGTTTCATATGAACAGGACAGGTTCTTAAAAGCTATAAAGTGTGATTTGGGGTCACACGGACATGGCCAAAGGAGAAAAGCTTCCTAAAACTGAACAATACTGATTCTTGCACCAGGCACTCTGCTAGCCACAGCAATCCAGGAATGTCCACGGACTGATTAGAATGTACTTCCCCTAGAGAAACCTCTGAAGCCACCTCTCAGCCCCAGCAATCTCAAGAAGGCTTCCTAGGCAAAAGCTCAAGGCACTAGCCTGGGCTCCCCTTGGTATATTCCAATTTTCTGAGAGATAGAGAGAGAAAGGGAAGGAGGGAGAAAAGGGGAAGGGGAAGGGAGAGGAGGAAGAAAAGAAAAGAAAAAGCATTGTTGTCATCATTTTATAGCATAGTCTTCAAGATTGAGCCTACAGATTTTTATTTTAATTTCCTCAGTACTTTGACATTGGGTTATACAGCCACTAGGCAGACATTGACATCTTGTTGCCTTGTGGGTTGAATATCTGGGCACCAATAAACATGATTAACTGAAAAGTATACATTGGTCTTTCCTCAAATAATTTTTATCTATAAAAATAGAACTCTTACTAGTGTAGCCATTGACAGTTCTTTTATTTCTATTATCCCATATTTGAAACAAAAACAAATTTGTCCCTTAGACTCCTTCCTGCCTCACTACCCTGGCTCCAGCAGGGCACATGCACATGAATACACATATGTACACGCATGCACACATGTTACTAGCGTGAATTCAGAACCTAAGACAAAAGATGTGAAAGAAGTAGGTGGCTGAGTGTGCTGATTTGAAAGGATACATGTACCCTAGAAAAGCCATGTTTTAATCAAAATCCCATTTCGTAGAGGCAGAATAATCCCTGTTCAATACTGTATGTAATTAGATCATCTCCCTGGAGATGTAATTTAATCAAGAGTGGTTGTTAAACTGGATTAGGAGAGACATGTCTCCACCCATTTGGGTGGGTCTTGATTAGTTTCTGAAGTCCTATAAAAGAGAAAACATTTTGGAGAATGAGAGATTCAGAGAGAGCAGAGAATAAATGCTGCAGCACCACGAAACAGAGAGTCCACGAGCCAGCGACCTTTGGAGATGAAGAAGGAAAACGCCTCCCGGGGAGCTTCAAGAAACAGGAAACCAGGAGAGAAAGCTAGCAGATGATGCTGTGTTTGCCATGCGCCCTTCCAGATGAGAGAGAAGCCCTGACTGTGTTAGCCATGTGCCTTCTCTCTTGAGAGAGAAACCCTGAACTTCATTGGCTTTCTTGAACCAATGTATCTTTCTCTGGATGGATGCCTTTGATTGGACATTTCTATAGACTTCTTTTAATTGGCACATTTTCTCAACCTTAGAACTGTAAACTAGCAACTCATTAAATTCCCCTTTTTAAAAGCCTTTCTGTTTCTGGTTATTGTGCAGCTAGCAAACTAGAACACTGAGCATAATTGCCAGCTCCTAAGACTCATGCTCAGTGCTTGCCTGATGGTCCTGATCTAACTTTCTGTCTGCAAATCCAGTACTTGAACCAAATAGGATCACTTAATGCTCCCTCAGCAATGCCAGAGTTTCTCATTTCCATGCCTTTGCTCCTGCTGTTCCCTCCACTTAGACTCTTCAGTCCTCATCTCTTCCTGTTGCATTCCAACCCTTATTTCAAGCCTCCTTCTCAGACCCTTCAGCATCTTCTATGGTTTTTATATTTTCAATTTATAGAAGTTATTTCTTTAATGGAACATAGATTCCTTGAATGCATGAGCTGTTTCTTCCTCGTCTTGGAGCTCCCTGTGGGTCTAGCACAGTTCCCCGTATAAAGATGCTCACTGAATAGGTGTTTAAGTCCAAAGAAAGTAGGTAGCTTAAAACAAAGGAGACCGTTGAATCATAACAAATGTGTTCCAAGTCCCATTATTTTTGCTCCAATCTTCTATTTTATTCCATCAGCTTTGGGACCTTTGTCCCAAAGTGCTAAATTTCATCCAAAAGTTGGTTGCTGAGGGGAGTTCAGGTATGCACCTCAAATCCATCCCATCTCTTCTCCACTGCCACCACCACCACCATTTCCCACCTAGACTGCTACAATTGCCTCTTAACTGTTCTCCCCATTCCCAATGTCGCTAACACACAGCAGTTGGAACAAACTTCTTAAATCATGTATCAGATCATGTCCCTCCCTTGCCTAAAACTCTTTCCTCTTAGCTTTTATCAAACTTTGAAATTATTCAGTTTTTATTCATTTTTGTATAGTGGGTTGAATAGCATCCACCGAGAGCCTCAGCACGTGACCTTTGTTGGAAACAGGTTGCAAATCCTTGGTTAGCTAAGGATTTCAAGGTAAAGTCATTCTGGATGTAGGATGGGCTCTATATCCAATGACTGGTGTGTTTATAACAAGAGCAGACACACAGAGACTCAGAGAAAGAAAGGCCATGTGAAGATGGAGGCAGGGATTAGAGTTCTGCTGCCCAGGCCAAGGACCACCTGGACCCACCAGAAGTTGGAGAAGCAAGAAAGGATTTTCCCCTAGAGCTTTCAGAGGGAACACGGCTCTCTAACACCTTGATTTTGGACTTTAATTTTCCAGAACTGTGAGAGAATAAATCTCTGATGTTTTAAGCCACCAAGTTTGTGGTTATTTGTTATGGTAGCCCTGGGAAGCTAATACGATTTCCTTACTTTTCATCCACATCCTCCACTCCCCTAGAAGCTCCGTGAAGGCAGGAATCATCTCTGCCTGGCTCACTGTCACCCTGACCTCTAAAATGGTGCTTGGAATGCAGCAGATGCTCAGAAACATTTGTTGAGTGAATAAAGAAAAAGTGCAGAGTCGTTATCCATCTCCTCCATGTTATAAGCCTTGCTCTGCAACCCATTGTTTCTCCCCCCTACTTCTGGCTTTACATTTTAACAAGAGCTCACTAGAGAAATGAGCCTAGAGGGTCACCTGGATCCTAGGGCAGCAATGGAGCCTCCGTCCTTGGTTTTGTTGTGGAATCAGAGAGCCCATTTCTGCAGGCCCCGTGTCCCCCACCCACTATACCACCTCCCGTCTTAAATTTGACTCACAATACCCATCATGAGACAACATTCCTAAGACCCAAAAGAAGTGAGTGAGTATCGGGAAGGGCCTGTGGGAGGAGTATATTTTCATGGCCTGTCAGGTAGCGTGGGATCCACTCCACTAAAAATAACACAGTAAAGTTCAATGAGAAATTAATAATGCACTATTCCCTTGTGTTTCTAAAAACCTTAAAGTTTTGTTTTGGGAAGTTATAGTTCGTTTTCTTTGCCTGGCACAAAAGAATAAGGTGACATTGAATAAGAGAAAGAACTCTTTGGATCTGTGGCCAGGAATAATGCACATTTTGCAACTAATTATATTTGGTTTTTACTCTTTTTAAAACATTGTCAAGAAACTAGCCAAGTACATTGGAAGAATACCCATGGTTGCAAATGCTTCTTCCTCTACTATTTATTGATGAAAGCCTGAGTATCTCATACTAATATATCTTAAAGGAACAGGGCAGGGCTTCTGACAGCACAATTCCCAACCACAGGAGTATCTGGTGACCACCTGGGAGGAGGTGGGCTTGCTTAAAAGATCCAGGGTCATATAAATAAATTCAGGTGAAGCCAAAACATATTTTTCATATCTGGTAGAATTTTGTGTGACTAATTACTCAGGGAAACTACTGGCTGGGTATATTTTAGCAGGCTTCTCATTAATTTAGTAACCAGATGGATTAAAAAGCAGTGGGGCTCCTGTATTCTACCCCTGGTCTCACGTACTATCTTTCCCCATTCTCTTGCCACTTCTGGTTATGATTGTGTACGATGTTTCCCTAAGTTGACTGTGTATCAGAGTCACTGGAGGAACTTTTAAATAATTAGATTCCCAGAGCTTGCTCTAGACTACTGAATCAGAATTTCCTGGGCTCTCCAGATGATTCTGATTAGGAGGCAGGTTTGAGAATACTGGGATAGTGGAAAGAATTCTGTTTGCTCCTAAGCTCAATCACAACTCAATTCTGTTATCGGGAAAATGATACCTACATCACAGGGTTGTTGAAGAATTAAAGGAAGTTACATATGTTATCTACCGCAATGTGTTTAAAAGGCTGTGTTCATTAATACTCTGCTGATACACAAGAAACTTCCCATAGTGTTTTTCTGAAATAGGATTTAGCCTACTCTTCTGTGTTTAATTCCTTATAAAACTTCATTTCTCCCTTCATCAGTCACCAAGGATAAGGCCATATGTAGATGAATCACAAGGCCCTTATGTCATGTGTTCGAGGAGACTTCCAAGTTCCTTGCTGTAAGAAGGGCTCAACATTTAATGCATATTGTTTCTCGATATCTCTTTCCAAATTGCTAGTACAGTTTCCATTTCTGGGAAAATACATAGACATGTCTGGATCCAATTCTTTTATCTTTGCATTTCCAACAGCTCTGTTTTCCTTCTTTCTTCCCATCAAATTCTCATATTTTGACAGTTTTAAGACCAGCTCTTCCTTGATCTTTTCCTTCCTATAATATATTGAATTGAAATGAGCCCATTCTCCTTGGTGTGCCTTCTCTCCAAACACAGATACTCTGATGTTCAGATTCCCTTTCTGTGATGGGTTAACATCACAAAAAGTTTGTGGTTTCATCCATCATAAACAAGAGTGTTTTAAATGAACTCTGCTTCTTTTCTTCCGAGCATCACAAATGGTTGGGACAAAACGAAATGAACTTTCAGCAAGACAAGTTACGTATTAAAAATAGTGGTGATAAAAATATGCAAATTGATTCAGTAAGAAGAATTTGTAAATTGCTTTAGCTTAAAAGGAAATTCTCTCACAGGCATCTACAATGAATCAGGGGGGAAGCACTCTGGCTTCTTGAGAAAAGCTGTTTACTCTGTTCAGTGTTCACAAACTGTATCCAAAAAGCCCTTTCTCTTATGATGTGAGGGAAGATGTAAAACTGCATCAGAGAGCATCTGATCAGACTTCATTCAGGAATGTTACAGTTTTGGTTGCATGCCCGGTTGTTCTGAGAATATTAACAAACACAGCATTAGCTGCTGACAGTGTTTTGTACAGAACACAACCATTTGTAAAAATAGAAGAAATACGATATTCACATTTTCAATCCTCCTCTTTATTCAAAAAAAAAAGCTGCAATGTGGTTTGAGTTGTGAATTTATTGAAGACATCTTTGATTAATCAACAGTCAAGGCATATGTAAAAAGGGATTTGGAAAATTTTGCACTATGGTGAATAGAATGTCGGGGCAGCCCTCCATTCTCTTTCATTGGTCCCTGTCACTCCCTAAATTCATCTGCTCTTATAATGAAAATAACTCCCTATTTCCTATGCCAACCTTTCTCAGATCCTTCTGGGCCTGATTGACTAACTGCAAAGTAATCTGACCTTCTTGGATGACATGTAATCTAAATATGATGCACTAGTCCCCTGTCAGACACTTTAAAATGGCATCATCCAGGCTAAAAGCTTCCAAATCTGTGGAGGATAAATAAGCTAACAGTCCAATTCAAAAATCAACAAAAAGGTCAAAGCATAGTGAAAAATTATAAAGAAAAGCCTTCCATCTTCACCTTTTTCATTCATGCCATTGTACATCTAGAGGGAAAATAGATCCTAGGTAAGACAATAATGATAAAGCTTGGGTTTGATTGACATCTTTGTTGCTCGTGGAGTGCATGACTTTGGGCAATTACTCATCTTCCATAGAATACACTTTCTCATTTTATCAAACAAAATGGTTGGAAGAAATAGTCACTAAAATTCTACAATCTACCATTTGACCACACGTGATAAATCGGTGGCTAAACTGAGAATTAGCTTCTGGACCTTAGTTTAACTTTTGACAGAGCATTCAACTTACCTGTGCTTTGGCTAACCCTATATGGAAAATATAGATAATAATATTTCCTGATTCTATATTTGACAGGAAAGATGGAAAAAAATATTACATGGGCTGCCTTTACTTCTAAGAAGAATAGTATGTGAATGCCATCTTAAATCTGTAATATCTATTAATAATAAAAGGTATTATTTATGACACTAGCATAGGCTAACATTGTGATGAGTGCTTTAAATACTGGTTATGGTCAATTGGTGCTCAGCCTCAATTCTCATCACTTCCCAGGCACCATGTTACATTGCAGAGGATGGAAAGCTAGTAATTATTTTTACCTGAATCTCTCTGACAGCCACAATTCTGGAAGCAAACCAGAACACCAAATGAATGCACTTCCACAAATTTTGAAGATGGAAGAGATAGAGAGAGAGACTATTTTTCTGCTGCTATTTCTGCTATGAGAGGCAGTTGCTGTAGGCAAACACAACATTCCTGCACTGAGACACGGGCTTTAGTGGTGTCACACAGGGACTGCAGTAGAGTGACAGCAACATCAGCTACCGCCCCCTTACCTCTGGGTTCTTCAACTGGTGAAGCCCCAGCTGTGGATGCCTGGCACCTGCTCCACATCTTCGGATAATTTTTGTTAGCATCTAATCCCTTGTACTAAATCTGTTTCATCTGAAAATACCCAGAGTAAACGTGTTTCTTGCACTGAAATCTAACTAATTCTGAATTTGACACCCAAATGGAAATTTAACAGAGGTGCTATCATGCAGGGAATTCATCCTCATCAATGGTATGAAGTTTGGATTATTTCTTCCATTTGGCAAATCAGAGAAGTAAGTCCAATGAGATTAAATACACTTGTTCAGGGCTGCGGAACTTGTAAGTGACAGATCCCAGGGTCAAACGCAAATTTAGTCACAAAGTTTTTGTGCCTATTTACCCTGTTACATTGTGATGTTATGGGATCAGGTACCTGATGAAAGTGCATTCTTGCTCAAGATTTATTTGATAAAGCACCCCATTAACTGCATTCTATATCTTTGTATAAAACTATAACTATACATCTCGTATAAATCTCTCAAACCTTGAAGCATAGCTCAGTTTCGGGCCCCTACAATTGGTGAGCAACTTGGGCCGTTGCTTCTGCCACATTAAATTCATCAAATAATAGAACATGTAGTCTATTAAGATGTGTTTTCTCACATCCTAGAAAGGCAGCTCTTTTCTAAAAGATTCTTTCTTTATAACGTAAGTTATGACGCTTCTAAAACCAAATTCAAGGACATATTTCTGCTAGAATCTTCGCAAACACCCTGCTTTTGCTTACGAACTTCAGAAGCCAAGGTGTGGCATCCGTAAATCTCTTGCCAATTTTTTCCCATGGTTTCCTTCTGAGCCCATTAGCAATCAAGCTTTCTTTCACTGAATAGTTAGATTAATTTTTAGTAGCCCCTGCCTTCTCTTGGGGCTTTCTGGCCACCAAATCTGCTACATCCAACACATTTTCTTTTAATTGCCAAACCCAAATGTATTTTAAGAGGAAATTTGATCCAGATGTTTCTGATTCATCTACAATTAAGTCACCAAACTGTTTTGAGAGAGCTGCTTGACAGCCAAAAAGTCTTGGTAAAGTCTCTTTTTTTCCTTTAGAAGTAGGAAGTCAGGTATGTGAGGAGCAAGCACCCCCACCCGGCTGTCCCCAGCCCCCAGACCCCAAATCCTGCCAGGCTCAGGCCATTGGTAAAAAGCCAGGCTTCAGAAGGCTGTCAGGGAATGTTTCTTTTTCAAGATATACTCATTTTTTGGTGGGTCTGGCTTTGCAATAGATCTTGTGAATAATGTCCTAGAAGCTGCTTTTGAGAGGTGATGAAACTGACCCACTCCCCAGGCCTGCCTTGGGACTCACCTCTAGCCTCAAAGCAAGCTCCTCATTGATTGGCCAGTTTTCCAAGGACTCTGGGCCCTAATTGCCAAGCCTGTTGCCATAGCACTTGATACTAGCTAATGGCTGCCACATGCCCTGTGTACTGCCCACATGGAATATTCCCATGGTCAGAGAAGCACCATCAAAGTATAGCATAACCCAAGGCGAAGGCTACCCATGGATCTGCCCTCACGGTGAGCAGATCTGTTACATTGATCTGGTCTCTTTTCTAATAAAGAAGCATGCACAGCCACCCTTGGTGTGCAGCCAGTTTAGGTATTTGGTCAAAGCTCTGTGCTTTGAGACTTCCTGGACTGCCAATATTTGGGCCTAACACAAGGAAGAAGAGGATGGTTCTACTGGCTGATCCTAAAAAGGACCTGAGAATCATAACAAGATGTAGAGTCAACTTTTTTCATCCCCACCAAAGTAAGAGGTAATACCACCCTTCTTTCTTTACACATACTCTAAGATGACCAACCTTTTGTGACTCCTTTAAAACATTCCATAACGTTCAGTGCCTTTATCAGGCCCTATGGGAAGTACCAGGCTATGAAGAAAAGTGAGGCACAGTCCTTGGCCTCAAGGAGCTTATAATCCAGTAGAGTGGGGCAGACATATAAGCAAATAAGTCTCCAGCAGTAGTCTGGTATAGGGGAAGGAAAATCTACTGTAGAGTTTAGGAAACCTAAATCCAAATTCCAAGTCTGTTCTGGTTAAGTCATGTAACCTCTTAGCCTCAATTGCCTTATCTATAAAACATAGAGAGGATTAAATAAACTGTGTATATAGAAGCTACTGTGTGTTATTTTTAATATTTCCTTTATTATTTTTCCTTCTTTATTATTCCGTCTTATAGGGACTGCATGGAAGAACATGTGGGGTTCCACAAGAACACAAAAGAGGGTGATAAGAGAGCAGTCAGGGGGTTTGGGGGAAATGATAGCCTCACCTGACTTTATTTCTAGGTGAAAGTTCCTTGGAGGAAGATCTACCCAGTACTTTTGAGTCTGTATTCTCCTGGAAATGACAAATATTCTGATTTATTGAGATGGAGTATGCAAACCCAGCATTAAATCATCCCAGCTTTACAAATAGCTTCCAGGGCTCATGAGACCTGGAAATTCTATGTGCTTTGACATTTCAATATTGCTATTTCTCTTGCCCCTTCCTCCTATTCTTTCTGTTATAGATTATAAACTTCAACAGTCATTGACCTGGCCTGTGCACTGTTGCCAGTGACCTTTCTAACATGTAAACTTGTTAATACCCCTCCCCTTAATGAAATCCTTTTGTGACTACCATCTCCTTTAGGATAAAATCCACACTATGAGCCTCTTAGTGACAATCTCTGCTGCCCTTAACAGACTCATCTCCCTCTCTCCCTTATGTGTCGCCCCTTACACTAGAACCAGACTGAACTCCCAAATGCGCTATTATCTCTCTCTCTCTCCTCTACACCTTTGCTCATCCATGCCTTTTCCTGAAAGAGTCTGCCTTCCCTTCTCTCTCCTTCAAAGATTCTTTCAAGACTGAGCTCAGGTATGACCTTCTGGCTTCCTTTCCTGATTCATCTGCTCTGGGCTAGAGATGCCGCTTCTTTGCCCTCATTATACCTGCACACATTTTGCCATGTATCATATCACCTATCTGCCTGCCTCTTGAAATTTTGAGCTCCTTGGGCTCATATATCAATTTTGTCTCCCTACCCTGCACAATCTTGACTCATGAAATACTTGTGAATGAATTACAGTACCTTAAAGAGAATCTCAGCTACTCTCCTACTCAATGCAGGAACCCCTCTACAACTTTCCTGATCATAGGTCACCATGCAACTCCCTCTGTATCAAGTTGGGGATCAAGGTAGAGATTAAACTGGGTGCCCATGGAAAGGGCTGTTTCAAATGCCAGCCTCTTCAGTGTTTAAGGGGACACTGTGCAGACCACCTAGAACAGACAAAAAAGTATTCAGTGGGAGAAGGACCACTTGCCTCTCTTGGTTATGTTACATCCAATTTTCCTGGGAAAAGGGTGAAACTAGACCTGGTCTGTTTTTAATGGCTTTTAAAAAGCTACCACATTGATTCTCATAGGGAGGGAAGGGGAAGAAGCTAGTGAGGTGGCACATGTTGGAACAGCTCCTTATACCCTTGGAGCTGGCTTATCCTCTGGAAAGCAGCTGTGACTATACGTGAAGAGTCAAGTTGAGGACTTCGCCTTGTATCCCACCCGGTAAGTGTCAGCAGCATTATGCAGGATCAAGCATCACATGCTGTGTGGTATCAAGAAATTCTAGCAGTGGCTAACCATACTCCAGTGATTCTCCCCTCTTTGGACTGATGAAGAACACTGGGGTTCATAGACAATTGTTTGGGGGGAACTGAGGAAGGAGAGTCTGGATGACTTGTCAGTAAGCTTGATGTGTGCCTGAATGACTATTGAAAAAATATATAGGAGCTGTGGCTATAATTTGCAGCCTGAGTTATGGAGTAGTCCATACTGATTGCAAAGTGATGAGGGACCCCGTGACCCACTCAGTGCTGCCCTTTGGTTCAGATGCTCTGAGGGCGAGTCTTTCCTCCCTTAAACAGTGTGTCCACTGACTACCACTGCTAACCCTACAAAAGGGGTCCAGGCAAGTTCATGGCTGGAAAAGCAGAAGCAGTATCTATTTTGTTTTGTTATATTTTAGTTTTGTGGTAACAGTGAGATCACCAGACTGTGAAAGTGGGGACTTCCGCAGATGCAAGACTAACCAGGCTCTGAACAGTCAGTCCTGCTCCATCCTAACGCAGCTCAGCAGTCTGAGGCTCCATCTTCTTTGTTTCCCATTCCATTTGACTCTGCAACGACACCCACTTCCAAAACGTGGGCATTGGCTCATCGGAGCTATTCATGGGCCTTTCCACACTGCATCTGCTTTATTGGTTTGGTCTCACTGCTGCATCCTTCTAGTAGCAGCATCTCTTAGTGGCTGCCTTATCGCACATACATTATATCAAGATCAGTATTTTCCATGAGTTATTTAAAGAAGAGCTTCCTGAAACAGTGCTATTCAATCATTTTCACCCCACACCCCCTACTATTCCATCTCCCTTTCTCTTCTGTGCATTCCACCAGCCAAGTAGTATATCTAATGATTAACCATACCCTTTCCCCAGAAGATGCTTCTACCTGCCCCCACAATCCTCCCAATAGAGACCAGCTTTCCGACTTCCGCTAGCTGACAATCTGGGTGACATTTGCTACTTTAAATTTTTGTTCCTGTTTTCCAGGCTCCCCTTTTCCCCTGGGCCAAGGCAGTAGCACCTGAGTGACCACCATGTGATTCTGTGGCAGATACAGGGACCTGGATACTTCTGCTCCCATGCCTAAGCCTGTGACTATGGCTGCTACCTGTGACATTTCTGAGAGAAGCCTAATGTCTCTGAAAGATTTCAAAAGGGAAGAGGAAGAGAAAAGGATGGTTCTGCTGCCTTTGTGTCTGGCTGGGTAAATAGGAAAGGTCCTTTGCAGTCTCACCAAAAGAACAGAATTCTATTCCAGAAGGCTTGGGAGGTGTGGAATGGGTAGTCATGCTGCTTCTTGTTGTGTGGCAGGGAGTGTGAGGTTGTAGATCAAGCAGAGGGCTCCAGTTTTCCAATAACATATCACCTCCAGGAAGCTGAACCCAGACAAATCCCAACTCCCTGGCAAAAATGATTCAAGTGCAGAATTGGCCCTCTCAGCAATCCCAGGTGAGTCCTGGAACATTCTAAATTGTTGGAGGCAAATGCATCTTAATTTAAGAGCAATCCTAAGGATACCAATGCCATTGGAGGTGGAAGAGAGGGCAACTGCCTTTTGACACACTGACACGTGCTATGGGAAACAGCTGTGGAAAACACTCAACAAACTTTGTTTCCTTCTTTCTGTTCTCCAGCAGCAAGGACAGAATCTAAAATGGCCCCATTGGAAACCCTTCCAAAGTTGTGTGTCCTATTCCTGATTCAGGATTAATGTCTCATAGTATTAGCACCATATGCCTTATTCTGGCTACTGTGCAGAGCATTCTTTTCTTTTGTTCTCCACATGTCCTGGAGATAGTTACAACCACCTTCCCAGTTTTGAAGATTCTTGGCCTAGAACATTGAGGAAAGATTGTTAGACCCCAAGACAAGAGGTAAGAACTCTTTCTTTACCTTCAGCAGAAAATCAGTGTTTCTGCTGTAGATGCCGGTCCAGCCTCCATGCAAGAGAAAGGGCCTTTTTAAGTCTCTCAGGCTGGGAGAGTCCCCCTTCTCTACTGCCTTCAGGACTCTACTTTGACTCCTCACCATCCAACTTACTCTCTTTCACTCTCACCAGATTTTCTCTTCTATGGACTTCTCTGCTACTTTCTTCCATGGTGCCCTGGGGAAACAGTGTTTGTTAACCTGCCTGTTTGCTTCCTCACATTTACCACTGCCCTATCTGGGAAGGCTTTATACCTTGCCCTGCATTGCTATTTCCAGGACAAAGCGCACCACAATACAGTCTTTCTTTTAAACCTTTAAATATGGCTTAATATAGAAAATTTCTACTATGCTATGTAGTTGAATCTAGAGGTTCAGGTTAGGTTGATTCAGCATGAATGTTTAATTGAGGTTTCTTCATATTGATCACATCAAGAGGCACGTCATCTCTGCTCATCTCTTCTTCTCATGATGTTCAGTTTAATCAGTGGGTTCGGGTGCTGCTGGCCTGATCTATCCATTAGGTATCAACCCTTGTTCTTTCACACAATGATTTTAGCAGCCATTGATGAATACTGCCTATTACAATCTACAATTTCCTTTTGAAGTCTATGTAAGAGATGTTATTCTGCCATCTTGTTTCTTTCTCAAAAGTCCCTCATGACAAATTTTTATATTCCTTAGTGTTCTAGTTTGCTAGCTCCTGGAATGCAATATACCAGAAACGGAATGGCTTTTAAAAGGGGGAATTTAATGAGTTGCTAGTTTACAGTTCTAAGGCCGAGAAAATGTTCCAACTAGAACAAGTCTATGGAAATGTCCAATCAACGGCATCCAGGGAAAGATACCTTGGTTCAAGAAGGCTGATGAAGTTCAGAGTTTCTCTCTCAAGTGAGAAGGCACATGGCTAACACAGTCAGGGCTTCTCTCTCAGCTGGAAGGGCACATGGTGAACATAGTGTCATCTGCTAGCTTTCTCTCCTGGCTTCTGGTTTCATGAAGCTCCCCGGGAGGCATTTTCCTTCTTCATCTCCAAAGATTGCTGGCTGGTGGACTCTGTTTCGTGGTGCTGCAGCATTCTCTGCTCTCTCTGAATCTCTTATTCTCCAAAACATTTCCTCTTTTAAAGGACTCCAATAAACCAATCAAGACCCACCCAAATGGGTGGAGACATGTCATCACCTAATCCCGTTTAGCAACCACTCTTGACTAAATCACATCATACAGGGAGACGATCTGATTACAGTTTCAAACATACAGTATTAAATAGAGATTTTTTTATTCTACCTTTATGAAATGGGATTTATATTAAAACATGGCTTTTCTTAGGGGGCACGCTTCCTTTCAAACCAGCACACTTAGCAACTGCCAACATAGCTTCACACTGTGCCTTTCAGGAGTGATTTCTAACTTCTTGGAGGTCATAGGTCCTCTTGAGAATCTGGAACTTTTTCATAGGAAAAAAAAATACGTGCATAGGCACACAAATTTCCAGCTAGTGTCAGATGTTCTTGGTCCTCAGGCTAACCCCACACTCTGCAGGCTCACTAGGCAGCTTTGCCTTTGCACAGAACCTTGCCTCCCCTGACCTGCCCTGCGAACTTGCAAACTTCACCTTCCACTTTCATGGTTCTTTGTTTCCTGACCTCAAGGATTTTCTGTTTCCTGAAGTTCGATGCTCTTTAGCTCCACTCAACTCTGCCTACTGACTGTAGTGGTTACAGCTTAAAAATCATTTATTTCCACTTGAAATATTCCCTGTGCCAAGATTCCAAGTTCATCTTCCCTGTGACCATGAAGTCCTTGAATTTTCCTTCACCTTTGTCCTTTATCTCTATTAAAGCTTGTTTTTGTTCGTATCATTTTTCTTCATTCTTTTGACCTCACTCAGATCTCCAATCAACCCATGACAAAGCCTATCCTCTATAATTGGGCATATCAACATTTCTTTCTCTAGTGTTTTGGAATCTTTGTCCCCTTGATGTCCCACTGTGTGTCAAATCCAAGGGGCTCACTCTCACAGTCTTCCTTGTCTGCCCTTTGCCCCAGGGAGCTTAGAGGGACCAAATAAAGTTATAAAAAATGCTGACAATCCTGACAAATTCAGACTAGGTTAAACTGGGATCTCAGTGCAATCCAACCACTTGCATTAATCTTTTCTTACTTCCCTATCTCCTTGGTATCCAAAGTGTGGTCCCTGGGCCAGTAGCAGCAATATCACTTAGGAACTTCTAAAAAGTACAAAATCTCAGGCCCCACTCTGAATCAGTCTGTGCATTGTAACAACATCCCAGGGGAACCATATTCACAGGGAAGATCAAGAAGCAATTGTCCTGTCGTATTCCCCACAACAGTTCTAAACATCTCGTACAACACTTAATTCTCGATTCCCCCTGTGGGTCTAAACAGAAAATACTCTAAAGATGTCAAACCAAAGGAATTTAATAGAGGAAAGTGCTCACACAGGTGATGGAAGAGCCAGGAGGCCAGACAGGAGCTGGCGAAACGACCTCAAGGTTAACAGCAGCAGATGCCATGATGGCCCCAGGCTGCAATGACCAGGGAAGGAGGCAACAGGAGCTGCAGCCTCAAAGAGGATGTAGCTACTAAGAGAGAAAAAAGGAGAATTGCCTTGTTTCTCCCATCCTTTCAGCTTCTACTCTCCCTTCAGTGACCTCATATGAAACCCAGCTGGAAACCAGATGACAAGGGAGCCCTGGGAAGCCCAGCCCTCCGTTCAGGCAACAGCGGGGGAGGGCAGAGAATGCATCTGAGCATAAACAAGCCAGACTCGGGACCAGTGACCTTGTCTTCCCTCGCAAGTGCCTTGGAGAATGATTTCTTTCCTCCTCCCTCTTCAAGAGCTCAAAATATCAGTCATCAGCCATTTCTCTTCCTTCTGCTCAATGTCAGAAAAAAAGGGACATCACTTGTTTTTTCAAAAGAGCAACAGGTAAATGTCATTAAAATGGCCACCAAACACAGAATTGGTAGACTAGACTCTCCCAGCTCTAGATGTCTCAAGAATTTGAGGGACTTATCCTCTGGAATTAGGTGAAATGGTGCTTTGGAAATCCTGCTATGTGATGTTGAGAAACTTCTACAGACACTCTAGGAAAATGCATTTCCTGCTGGGAAAAAGGTGCCAATGTTTTTTCTTGATTTTTATGAGTAATGATAACAGACTCACATGTTAACTGAACATAGCCAGCTATTTCTGTTTGAGAAATCATTTATGTTTAGATTTAATGTGCACTTATGAAAACTGAAATCAAGAATGATCTTTCACCCTGAGTGCTTTCTCACCACCACCTCCCTTTTAAAGACACCTGAGCAGTGCACCTCAACAGCTCAGCCGTGTGCCTGGCTCATGGTAGAAACCCAATATTTGCAGAAGAAATAAAATAAATCAAAGTTAGAAAATCTTAGTCACCATTTACTGAGTGTGGCACTTGAAGCTTTTCATGAAAGCTGAGTCTCAGTTCTACCATCTGTAAAATGGGGATGATAATACCAACCTTTCCTCATCCACTTACAGCATTATCATTAAGACTGCATAAGATCATGTGTCTGAAGATGCTTTATTAAACAAAGAAACTGTTTTTATAATGCTTTAAATAAAAAGCGTCACACGCCAGTACTTGCATACACATTTATTAAGATAACAGCTAAGTGAAATGTGTCAGCTCCCGCCTGTGAGTACTTTCTTATTTATTGGTGTGTACAATGTCCATGCGCTGGATGAACTACATAATCAAAATCAAATGCCAGCTTTTTACAGACTTGGCCAGAATAGTACAGGCCTGTAACACCCATCATAAGCTGCAACAAATCTGAGGCCATTTCATACACAGTGGTGATTTCATTGTTGTTGACATATACATTTTAACTTTAATGCTCATTGCAGGCACACACACACACACACACAAAAGCTCTTATCCTAATTTAGCAGGAAGCAGAACCATCAATGTCACTGACAATGCAATATCAAAAATACAGTGACTTTTCATTCATAATTACCTACATAAGAAACATGCTGCCATTGAGGGGGACTCTAATAGCTCATGCATGAAAGCGGTGTTGAGGCCTAACAGCCATGCAAGTTTCCAACCAGCTCCTTCACTTTACTCTGGGTCCTTATCCTCATCTGAAAAATGGGGGACTGACTTCTTTGCAACAACGTTGTCCAGCCTTTGTCCTTGCAGGTACGGATTTACACTCTGAAAAATATATACGCCATGGGTATGACACATGAATATCATCAGATACAGACAGCTCATAAAAGAAGTGAAAGGGACTTGTTTCTGGCCTACTGGATTAACTAGGTTAACAGGTACATACTCCTTATGATGACTTCAGTGCACTACTCAATTTCTCAGTGGTCCATGAACCATCCTCTGACTGATAGATGTGTCTAATTGTGTCTGCCACAATTACAGAGTTCTTTCTTAATCAAATGCAATGCAGTCCCCTTCTTTTTGTGCAAAGATTTGAGGCGAGCCTGCTACTAAGCTCTCACTATTCACTTAGAGGCCAAGGACCATATAAAGGAGAATTCTTCTTCTATGCTCTGTTTAAGTAGGAGAGAGGATATGAAATTGACTCAATTATTTTGCAAAAATGCTCTAAAGTTGACGCTAGGGCAGGACCAAGTGGGAATTAGCATCTGAAGACTGGTCACAGGATCGTCCTGCTGCTGCGACTGATCATCCACGCCCGCATTGCAGTGAGGTGCACTCATTAGGACTACAGTATTTACATCATCTGCCCTTCCAGTTAAAGTAAAAAAAATACAAGTGATCCAGAAGGCTCCTTTATTTTTGACTCAAGACTCCATATTCTGAAATTTCTTTCATGTGTCGGTATTCTGGATAAGTCAAGATTTTTCCACTCTCCTCTAATATATATCTAGTTGTCAAAGTTTGGATTTGAACTAGTAATTGGACTTGCATAACATAGTCTTTAGCAGCAGAAAAAAAATTTTCAGTTCATTTGGAAAACATTTGTTTATTGAATATGTCTTCCAATAACAAGAAAAATGCAAAAAAGAAGCAGTAGTTACAAATGATCAGACATCCCCAACATGTCAAGTCCCCATAAATGTATGGGTGCAGTTCACAGCTGGGGCTTCTGTTGGCCAGGGGTCGTGGACTGCTGTAACTTTTCTGAGGGATGAGCAGACATTCTCCAAAAGAGAAGGAATAGAAAATGAGCTTAGTTTTTACAACGTGACTGTGTCATTGTGAAAACCTTGTGTCGGATGCTCCTTTTATCTAGGGTATGGACAGATGAGTAAAGAATATGGATAAAAAATAAACAAATAATAGTGGGAACAAAGGTTAAACTAAACTGAGTACGTTGAAATACTATGATCAATGAGAGTGAGGGGTGAGGGGTGAGGGGTATGGTATGTATGAGTTTTTTCTTTTTTCTTTCTTTTGCTGGAGAGATGCAAATGTTCAAAAAAATGATCATAGTGATGAATACATAACTATGTGATGATATTGTGAGCCATTGATTATACATCACATATAGAATGTTTGTATGTGAAGAATGTTTGTACATCTCTTTGTTAAGGTTTGACAATAAAAAAAATAAATAAAATTAAAAAAAAAATCTTTTAAATGTGCTTAGTACCTGTAAATGAACTTTCACATTCTGACAGGAAAATCTATGAAACATGAAAGCTGTGCAGAGCGAAATGGATGAAAGGTCCATTTCGCTCTGCACAACTAAACTGCATCACAAACAAGTTGGGAATTAATTGCAATGTGTGCAACATCCTCACATATCTGAAAGGTGGCATGTCACAAAAAGACCGTACCTTGCTGGGAAGTCATCTTTAAAAGACTTAAAATGATGAATGCACTCTCTATGTCTAAACTGCCAATTCGACTGGCCAGGTCTACCCCAAGGGAATCATTTCTGAATATTTGGATAGGCAAAGCAAGTGTGGACTGAGAAATTATATTCAATATTATAAACATTTTATTGCTTTTTAGTAATAATATTTACTTGGAAATTTCTAATATATTAAAATATGATATGAGATTTTCATGTTTGTCAAATATGGAATTAAATTATATGTATATCTTCTTCCTTGGGTGAAAGACTGGTTAGGTTACATAGAAAGCATTATTCCTATTTCACAACTGAAGAGATGAAAATACGGAGGGCTATCACACTATTTATCAACAGTAGAGCCAAGCACAGCCCCCAGGTACAATGCAAAAGGCCATGGATTTTCATCTGGAAGGATCGTTGGAATTGAATCCTTACTTTTGGGGTCTTCTGGAACCCCCTAGCAGATGCTGAGCTTCACTGAAGGAAGAATTGATTTTTATTTTAAAGCAAGTCTATAACTTATTTTGATTCATGCACTTGGGGGGTGGTTAAGGCCTTAGTTTGGATGGGAATGCGTTCTGAAGCCTGATGATGCGGACGCAGCTTGGATTTCCCCATCTGGCCTGAGAGTTCCACAGTTTATGGCATGAACATGGGTCTTTGTAGATGCCTCAAATGACCCTTATTTTTATCCATTCTAAGTCATTCCTATGTGGAAGAAGGAGAGCCTAAAGTAAAATCCTTTATAATATGTATCTTAGCCAGAGTTCTGAGCTTTGGTAATCACTGGTCTCATGGAAAATGAACTGAACTGCGATTCACAGTGATCAGAGTAAGGTCAGGGGGAATGGCAAGCCAAGAAGCAGAGGCAATCAGAGCTTCATGCTACATTATTCATTTCAGATCAGACACTGGTCGTTTTGGAAATGTCCTTGTGGTGCTGTGGGGAGATACTCACGCCAACTGACTGATAAATTATGTCTGTTCTGTGCTCCTAGCATAGAAATTCTTGATTTTCTCTCAAGACCACATCACACCCCTCAGGCCTTTCCTGCCACCATCTGCCATTAAACACTGTAACCACCCAAGAAAAAGGCCTAACGACCCTGTTAGCGCTCCCTAAGAAGATTTGTTTCCAGACGTCAAAATCTTTTGCTTCTTGGCTATGGGTCATCCGGGGTTTTTTGGGCAGCAAAGGGGCTGGGAACCCTCTGTTTGGGGGGCTGAGGATTACTGAGGCCAGAAAATCCATACCTCTTAAAACACTTTCTGCCTGGATTGAGTAGGAAAAACTACTCAAACTGGCCACAATTACTACCATCCAGATTCCCAAATATTGCCAAGATCTGGGCACTTGCTATTCTGAATAAACATTCAAATGCCTTAGGTATTTGGTTTTCTGTTTGGTTTATATTTTTTAACTAATATAGTTACAATCCATTAACACTTGACTAGGTAAGAACAGAGCTGAGGTTTTTTCCTGCCATATGATCAGAAAAAAATGGCAGGTGGTCAGGTGCTTCTGTCAGGTAAGGTACCAGTAGATGAGCAGAGTGGACACTGATCACTTGTTAAGTCTCAGTGCCATGAAACGCACTAGGAATCCAAAGCAAATTCAATATTCAGCTGTACATGAGACAATACCATAGCAGCTAACTGCATGCCACTAGACTGAGCTCCCACCTTGGGCAGCTCTAGGAGGGTTAACAACTATGCTTGCAGAAAATCCAGTGGTCTGCATATAAATAGAATAGATCTAGTAGATTTTACATTAATCTGCCTAGGCCAAGAATAAAGCTATGTAGGAGAAATAAGACTTTGTATACCTCATTCTTTGCCTCCAAGTTCCTTCAAAATTATTGCTTAACTAGTGCAGTTTTCACTACCTTGTTCCTGCCTGAATTTCTATAAATTGATGCAAACATGTGAGCAGTTTCCCTCCTCGGGCCTGCATATCCTTCAAAGAAAGGTAAAACCTCATGCACTCCCCACATTACCCACAATGATGAGTGGAATGGAAGTAATAGAACCACAGGACTTGGGGTCCCACTCAAATTCATGTGCTAAGGATTCAGGGAGCCATCACAGAAAGCAAGGGTGGATTTTTTGGGTGTAGCCTCCACAAAACCGTTTTTCTGGTGCTAACAATTTAGGGTTACAGCTTGTCAACTGCCCCACTCAGAAAGCTCCAGGGACGCCAACAACAACCCTTCTAGATGTCTCTTACCCTCCGCTTTCGTCTTTGTCCTCCCTTCATCTTCTCATAAAGGAGTTTCTTATTCTAAAGAGGAGAGAATAGAAAAAACAAATGCAGAAGTATGGATCAAATTTGGTGAATGCTTATTTTAAAAGCAATAATTGTTGGGTCCCCTGGATATTTGCATACACATATTTTGGAAACAAAATTAGATGAAAAGAATGCCGTGTCAGAAAGATAGACCACAAGAGAAAAGCTGGTGGTTGTGCAGCTTTTAATAAAGTCCTCTGCAATGCCCTGGGGCACACAGTGTCATCAACAATCATAAAAACAGGACTACATGACATTCTAAAACACAAGCAGCACAGGAAACCCATTTCTCATTTTGAACAGCTTTTGTTTAGAACAAACAATTTTATCTCATTTTATTTTTGTATCAAACTCCCTTTTCTACAAACTGTACACATTAAGTGTTCTCTAGAGGAGTGTCTGGCTATTAACAACAATCCTCTATGTAAATAAAATGAGACATTCTGACTTCTGCAACCTCATTCCTTCTGTGGCTTAAGTCAGTGGCCCCAGTGAAGAAAATTGGAAAACCATTTGGTCTATAACATTTTTAATAGAGTGAACCTTTTAAAAACTGCCAAAAACAATCTTGGCAGAAAGGAAAGTTATGTTGGGGAGAAAAAAGGCTCTGTTACCACAGTTTGTAGAAGTGTTTCCACATAACATGAATCTCAAACACATAGTGGACTTAAATGAGCTCTACTAGAATATCAGACACATGCTTAACAGATTTCCCTTCTGACTGTAAAAGACACAATCCTTAACCTGAAGGCAGAAAAACAGAAGGGAAAATGGAGGGGGGGTTACTTGTTGTTTTACTTTTTTTAATCAAAAGGAAAATAATATATAAAAGAGGTGATGTGACTCATCATACTATAAATAAAAAACCCTGATAATGATCTAAAAAAAAAAAAAAGAAAAAAAAAGGAGACAACAGAGTTCTAGGAAGAAACAAGTTTATGCAACATTTTTTATCCTCTGAGCTGCCTGGTTATAAAGTTGTTTTGTTAATGATAGATTTGGAGATGAAAATGACAAACGCCAACAATGAGTTTCATAATTTTCATGTTCATTAAAACCTGCCCCACCCACAATTCACAATGTGAATTATCTTGCCCAACCTCAAGTATGCAGGGAGGCTGTGCCAGGGAGGGAAAGAGCCTCCAATGCCAAAAACTTCGGCACTGGCCACAGCCTCTATCTCCTGCTCACTTGGGGATCTGTTCAATTTAATATTAAAGGGAAGAAAAGGCAGATGTGCAGATCATTTGCTTGAGGTATGAGGATATCACTGTGGGATTCATTCTTTCAGTCTGTAGTTATCTTTCTGTGGCTGTAACATTTACTGGTGGATCGAGAATGTCCTGGGAGTTAGTTCCGGAGCAGGGGATGGAGAGGTGCAGAGAGGACAGAGGCTTCTTCATTTGCACCATGTTGTCAGCTGCCAGAGCTGGAGGGAGTGAGTGGGGAGGGGCCTAAGAGCTGGCACCATGGGGTGGGACTGCCAGTCAGCCCTGGCAGAGTCCCACTGTGCCACCAGCAGGGCAGAGGCAGCACCGTTTTCATTTTTGTTCATCTCTTTTAGAAGGTCTTCTTGGAGTAGATGATACCTATAATAGTCTTCACTCGAAAAGTAATACAAAACATCTGGCAATCCTCTCAAGGACCATCCAGTGTTTCCTTAAGAGGTAGAATTAGAATTAGCAGGATATTGCTTCCTCACCCCTACCTGAAAGGTGCTGAGGCATTCTCAACTGGCTATGATGTTGTCTGGTTTTAAAGGCAGGAATTGGCAGGTATAGTGTGAGTAACAAAAGTAAATTAAATGATTGGGAAGAAACCAATTCATGTTGATAAGAAGAAGAAGAAGGGAGCCCCAGCCTCTCCAGAACATCAAATAGTTCCATCTCCCTACCCCGTATTAGTGACAGATCCTGCCAATATCAAAAGTTTAGAATTGCCTTAGCCCAAACAACCCTAAAGAGATGTATGGAAAGATCAAAGGTGATGGCAGAGTTATACATAGAAGATAGGATTTCACAAATGAATATAAATGCTGAATCAGTAAATTGGTATCTCTTTTAGTCTCCAGTATTTTAGAGCAGCTAGGAGTAAAGACCTAAAATTGTGGAACTGTAACCCATGTCAAAGTCTGAAATATGTTCTACAACTAATTGTGGTGCTGTGCTTTGAAATGTATAGCTTTTTTGTATATATGTTATTGTTCACAAAAAAAGAACGGAAAAAAAGTTGATTTTGATGATTAAAAAATATTTAAGCCCTCTAGCCTATATTCTGGAGCAACCAGAAGGAAAACTATGAGAGGGTCGTATGGTAGCCCATGACAAACTCTAGGATCTGTCCTGTAACCACTTGTTGAAGAGTGCTTTGAAAACCATTGCTTTTTTTATTTGTTTGCTTTGTTTATATGTTATACCACAGAATAAAAAAAAGTTAAAAAAAAAAAGAAGAAGAAGGGAACAGTGAGCCTGTTTTTCCTCTGAATAGCAGGTTCCAGGTCATAAAAAGGTCTTTTTGTTGTGCCATCAAGATTTTGGACAATTGCCCAGATCTCAGTCTCAAATACTATTCCTAAATGGAACCAAAGAACTTTTTGCAGAAACGTCTGATTCCAGGGCTAGGGCAGGGAAAGTACAAGATGAACCTGAAATATCTAATTGTGCTAGAAATTAAAGAAGTGCTCAAAAATGATAGGAACATCTCATAAGGACAGAGAAGCCAGCTTGAAAAAGCTCCCACTGGCCAAATATAGGGCAGTTTATACACCAAAACAAATAATGACAAGAATCTGTGGGTCCATTCTGATACAAAATGAGCAATTAAACAATATAAACTTCCAGTAAACCAGGATGGTGGTATAAGATGCTCCAGGGTGCAATTCCTCCACAGAATCTTTGAACAGCTAGCAAAAACTGGAAGAGCAATTTTCCTCAAATCTGCAAAGTAGTTAATGGGTTGCAGTAACTAAGCTAGTGCAAATCAAGAAAATGCAGCTTAACAATGGTAGGGAAAATGCCAGGTGCCCTGATGGCCCATCCCCCCTCCAATCAATGGTACAGTGCAAAGCCAGCCTATTCTCCCATTATGGGTCCCTGGTCCTATTCCAGAGGGAGCAGAGTATCCCCTATGTGCATACTGGAGTGCCTGTTTCTTGGTGCCAGTCTATTAGTAGCAGCCTGAAAGATGGAACCAGGAAATTCATCTCCAGCTCACCCACCAGAATTTGCTCTGCAGGAACAAGCATCTTGAAGATAGCTAACAGTGTAAGACAATGAAGTCAAAGCAGACTATGGCAAAGTATTATTGGCTTTAAGATACACAGTAGATCTCCCAGAAGGCAGCAAGAGTCAATTTCATAGGAAAAAAAGAGGAGAACTTTGGGTTCCTATTAACAGAGGGAATTCCTAAGGCTACCAGCAAGCAAGAGTTCAGGACAAGACATGGACTTGGAAAAGATGGAGAGGACCGTGGACTTCATTTTTGTCTCATGCCGATCTTGATAGGAGAGATAAACTCTGAAGGAAAGCACCAGCCAACACAGAGTCAACATGCAAAGACTGAATAGTGTTTCTGACCTTGGTTTCTTTGCTTCTGTTAGCTCCTGGTATTCAAGGAGATCTCTGTCCTATCACTAGCTAAACACACATTTAAGGAACACACAACCCAGGGACTAAATCGTAGTGTTAAAACTTTCAAATGTTAAAATATACATTGTGCAATAAAAGATTATAAGACAAAGAAAAAGGATCTGATGGCCCATCCAAAGGAAAAAGAGGAAAGTCTAGAAATCAATAATGAAGAGCACCAGACTCTTATTGGACATATTGGACAAAGACTTTTAAAAATGATCTTCAATATGCTCAAGGAGATAAAGGAAAACATGGAGAAAGAACTCAAGGATATGAGGAAACAATGAATGAACAATATGAGAATCTCAATAAAGTGACAGTAAATTTAAAAAGGAACTTAAAAGTATTACTGGAGTTGAAGACCACGATAACTGAGATGGAAAATTCCCTAGAGCATTTCAACAGTAAACTGGAGCTGGCAGAAGAAAGAATCAGTGATCTCAAAGGCAAGGCAACTGAATGATTCAGGCTGAGGAGCAGAAAGAAAAAAGAACTTTCAAAAAGTGAACAGAACCTAAGAGACCTATAGGACATCATCAAGTATACCAATATATGCATTACGGGAGTCCCAGAGGAGAAGAAAAAGAGAAAGGGGCAGAAGGAATATCCAGAGAAATAATGGCAGAGAAATGCCCACATTTAACAAAAGAAGTGAATATGTACATTCAAGAAGCCCAACAAACTCTAACAAGGATAAACTAGAAAACAACCATGCCCAGTCACATTGTAGTCAAACCACCAAAAATTAAGGACAGGGTAGGCAATGATGGCTCAGTGGCAGAGCTCTCGCCTGCCATGCAGGGGACCCAGGTTCGATTCCTGGTGCCTGCCCATGTTTAATAAAAATAAAAATAAAAAAAGTCAAGGCAAGGAGACCATTCTAAAACCTACAAGAGAAAAACAACATGTCATGTACAAGGAAGTCCCAGTAAGATAAAATGACAATTTCTCATCAGAAACCTTGGAAGCAAGAAGGCAGTGGTACAAAATATTTAAAGTACTGAAAGAAAACAATTTCTAGAAAAAGATTTTATATCAAGTGAAAATATCATTTAAAATTAAGGGAGAAAAGACATTCCCAGATAAACAAAAGCTGAGGGAGTTCATCATCACTAGACCTAGCCTATAAGAAATGCTAACATGAGTTCTTCAGACTGAAAGGAAAGGACACTAAACAGTGGAATAAGGCAGCATAAAGAAATAAAGACTTCCAATAGAGGTAACCATAAGGGTAATTATGGATGTCAGTACTATCGTATTCTAGTAAATAACTTTGGTAAATAACTTCAGTTTTTACTTCTTAGAAGGTCTAGTATGTAAATACAAAAAAGTCATGATAACTATAGTTTTGGACAGAGAATGTATAATGATATAATTTGTAATGGGTACAACAAAACCAAGGGGGGGACAGAGGTGTATTGGAACAGTGTTTGTGTTTGCTATTGAAGTTAAGTTGGTACCAGATCGAATGTAATTATTATAGATTTAGGATATCAAATTTCAGCCCCATTTAAAAATTTAAAAATCTGCAAAAGATACATGGAAGAAAATAAGAAGGGAATCAAAATGGTCCACTTCAAAAAATAAAATAAATTTGAAAGTATGCATTAACATATGTTTAAATTCACATACTAATACTAACATGTTAATGCTAATTAACATAGACAAATTGAAGGACAAAAAAAGTTGAAAACCTACAAAGACCAAGTAGCAAAATAGCAAAAGAATGTCCTGCATTATCAGTAGTTACTTCAAATATATGTAGATTAAACTATCCAGTCAAAAACCAGCAATTGGTAGAATGGATTAAAAAAACAGACCCAACTATATGCTGTTTACAAGAGACTAACCTTAAATTCAAAGACACTAGTAGGCTAAAAATAACAGAATAGAAAAAATATAAACCAGGCAAATAGTAATCAAAAGAGAGCTGGGTAGCTCTCTCTGTTTTGAGGGACAAAGAAGGTCACTACATATTGATAAAAGGGTCAATTCAACAAGAAGACGTAACAAGTATAAATACACATGCACCTAACGGCAGAGATTCAAAATATGTGATGCAAACATTGACATATGCACCTAATGGCAGAGATTCAAAATATATGAAGCAAACATTGACAGATTTGAAGGGAGAAATAGATGGTTTTACATTAATAGCAGGAGACTTCAATACAGCACTTTGAATAATGGCTAGAACATCTAGACAGAATCAATAAGGAAATAGAAGACTGTAATAATACTCTAAATTAACTAGACCTAACAAATATATATAGACACTTCACCCAGCAGCAGATTACATATTTTTCTCTAGTGCAGATGGGTCATTCCCCAGGATAGTCCATATGTTAAATCACAAAACAAGTCTCAATAAATTAAAAAATATTGAAATGATAAATGTTAAGTCACAAAACAAGTCTCAATAAATTAAAAAATACTGAAATGATATATTGAATGATATATCTTCTCTGACCACAATGGAATGAAGCTATAAATCAATAACAGAGGGATAAACTGGAAAATTCACAAATAGGTGAGAATTGAACAACACACTGTTAAATAACTGATGAATCAAAGGAGAAATCACAAGAGGAATTAGGAAATAAGAGGCGAGTGAAAATGAAAACACAGCATAGCAAAACATGGGATGCTGTAAAGGCAGTGCTCAGAGAGAAACATAGTTCTAAATGCTTTCATTAAAAAAGAAGAAAATCTCAAATCAGAGACCTAACCTCACAATTGGAAAATCTAGAAAAAGAAGAGCAAACTAAAACTAAACCAAGCAGAAAGAAGGAAATTACAAAGATTAGAGCAGAGATCAATGAAATATGAAATAAAAAATAATAGAATCAATAAAACCAATATTGATTTTTAAGACCATCAATAAAGGCAACAAAATTTTAACTAGACTGACAAAGAAAAAGGAGAGATGATGCAAATAACTAAAATCAGAAATTAAAGGGGAGCATTAGTACTGATCCCGCAGAAATAAATAGAATTATAAAAGGATATTATGAACAACTATATGTCCACTAATTAGATAACCTAGATGAAATGGACAGATTCTTAGAAACACACGAACTCCCTATGCTGACTCAAGAAGAAATAGAAGGTCTCAACAGACCCATAACAAGAAAGAGATTGAATCAGTTATCAAAAACTTCTCAAAAAAAAAAAAAAAAAAGCCAGGAACAAATGGCTTCACTGGTCAATTTTACCAAATATTTCAAGAAGAATCAACACCAATTCTGCCCAAAAGCTTCCAAAACATTGAAGAGGAGAGAATATGCTCTAATTCATTCTATAAAACCACTATTACCCTAATATCAAAGCCTGATAAAGATACCACAAGAAAAGAAAATTGCAGATCAATATCCCTTATGATTAACATGCAAAAATCCTCAGCAAAATACCATAACAAACGCTCAGATGTAGTCCCTCTCTTTAAGTCATCTCAGCAGGTGAACCCACTGCTCTCCCCCACTACATAGGACTTGACTCCCAGGGGTGTAAATCTTCCTGACAACATGGAAGGGAACTTCCAGGATGAGCCGGAACCCACATCATGGGATTGAGAAAGACTTCTTGACCAAAGTAGGGAAGAGAGATATGAGACAAAATAAAGTTTCAGTGGCCGAAAGATTTCAAACAGAGTCAAGAGGTTATCCTGGAGGTTATTCTTATGTATTATATAGATATCACTTTTCAGTTTATGGTGTATTGGTTTGGCTGGAGGGAAGTACCTGAAACTGTTGAGCTGTGTTCCAGTAGCCTTGATTCTTGAAGATGGTTGTATAATGACATAGCTTTTACAATGTCACTGTAATTGTGAAAACCTGTGTCTGATGCTCCTTTTATCCAGGATATAGACAGATGAGTAAAAAAACAAGGATAAAAATACATAAATAATAGGGGGGATAAAAGGTAAAAAATTGGGTAGATTGAAAAACTGGTGCTCAGTGAGAGGGAGGGGTAAGTGGTATGGGAAATATGAATTTTTTCTTTTATCTTTTTATTTCTTTGTTTGGAGTGATATAAATATTCAAAAAATGATCATGGTGATGAATATACAACTATGTGATGATATTGTGAGTCATTGATTGTACACCATGTATGGACTGTATGTGTGTGAAGATTTCGCAATAAAAATACTTTTTAAAAAGACTAATACAAAAAAAACCCAAAGTACTTCAAAAGAATTGTACACAATGATCAAATGCAACTTATCCCAGGTATGCAAGTGTGGTTCAACAGAAGAAAATCAATTGATGCAATACACCACATTAGTAGAAAGAAGGAAAAAACACAATCATCTCAACTGACATAGAAAAGGCATTTGAAAAAAAACTCAGCACCCCTTCTTGACAAAAGCATTAAGAAAAAAGTAGGAATAGAAGAAGTTTCTTCAACGTGAGAGAGGGCATGTATGCAAAACCCATAACTAACATCTCACTCAGTGACGAAAGACTGAAGTCTTTCCCTCTAAATCAGGAGCAAGAGAAGGATGCCTACTATTACCACTGTTATTCAACATTGTATTGAAAGTTGTGCCCAGAGTAATTAGACAAGAAAAAGAAATAAAAGTCATCTAAAGTGGAAAAGAAGAAATAAGGCTTTCCATCTTTTCAGATGACATGATCCTATCTATAGAAAATCCTGAAAAATCCACAAGAAAGCTTTTAAAGCTAACAAATGATTCATCAAGATACAAGATTAACACACACAAAAAAAACAGTAATGTTTCTAGTGAACAATCTGAAAAGGAACTCAAGAAAAAATTCCATTTACAATAGCAACTAATCAAATAATAAGAAATAAATTTAACCAAGAATGAAATAGACTTATTCATGGAAATTACGAAACAGTGCTGAAAGAAATCAAAGACCTAAGTAAATGAAGGGACATTCCATATTCATTGATTGGAAGACTAAATATTTGTTAAGATGACAATTCTACTCAAAGCGAAATACAGGTTCAACACAATCCCAATCAAAATTCCAAGAGCCGTTTATGTGGAAATGAAAGAGCCAATCATCAAATTTATATGGAAGAGTAAGAGCCCTGAAGAAACAAATTCTCTTGTAAAACAATAACAAAGTTGAAGGATTCACACATCCAATTTAAAAACAAATTACAAAGACATAGTAATCAAAACAGCATAATATTGGGCCTTTAATCCTGTATAGTTTAAAGTAATGCCTGGATACATCCTAGAATATAGTAAGCAGATAATCAAAAAGTATTGGCAAAGTCCCTTGAGGGATGGGAGAAAAAATATGGAACTATTAAACTTTACCATCAGGGAATCCCCTGATATTGTGTCAAACATTAGGGACACCCAAATCAATAGGCCAAGCCCTTGCTTGATCTTGAGGCTTACTCTTGTGATGCTTATGTAGGTTGCAGAGAAGCTTAGCCTACTTATAGGTATGTCTAAGAATTACTTCTGGAGGACCTCTTTTGTTACTCTCTAAGTCCAACTCTGTAAGTGAAATCATTGCCCTCTCCCCTACATGGGACATGACATCCAGGGATGAAAGTTGCTCCGGCAGCATGGGAGATGAGCCTGGCCCTGGACCTGTGGGATCAACAATTCCATCCTGACCAAAAGGAGGAAAAGAAGTGTAACTAATAAGGTATCAGTGGCTGAGAGAGTTCAAATAGAGTTGAGTGGATACTCTGGAGGTGACTTTTAAACAAGCTTCAGTTAGACATCGCTACCTATCATAACTTGCCAACCCCCAACCAAAACCATTCCAACAAATCCTAAAGAACACCTAAGGCAATATATAAGATCCTACAAGGGTTCCATGTACTAGGGTAGCTTGCCAGTAACCCATAACCTCCAGATGGGTCCCTGAAACCTAGAGGGCCCAGCCTCTCCAGAACATCAGCTAATTCCATCTCCCTACTCCATATTATAGACAGCCCTTTCCAACATGAAAAAGTTAGATAGAATGGCCATAGACCAAATACCCCTAAAGAATGGGATAGAAAGATCAAAGGTGATGGTGGAGTTATACAGAGAAGGCAGGGCTTAATAAACGAATATGATTGCTGAATCATTAAATGGATATTTCTTTAGTCTGCAGTATCTTACAGTAGCTAGAAGTAAAAACCCAAAACTGTGGAATAGCAGCCCATACCAAACTCTAAAACCTGTTCTACAACTAAATATTGTGCTGTGCTTTGAAATTGACTACTTTTTTGTATATGTGTTATTTTTCACAAAAAAGAAAGAAAAAGTCAATTGTGATGCTAAAAAAATATTTATTCCTTCTAGCCTCCTATATTCTGGAGCAGCTAGACGGAAAAATCTAAGAGGATGGTATGAAGTCCATGACTCTAATTTATTTATTAGAAATAAACCCTTGCAGCCAAGGTCAATTGATTTTTGATAAGGGCACCAAGTCCACTTAATGTGGAAAGAATAATCTCTTCAACAAATGGAATGGAAGAAACTAGACATCTATAGGTAAAAATTAACTCATGATGGATCAAAGACCTAAACATAAGAACCAAAACTATATGGAAATATAGGGAAACATCTCCAGGACCTTGTGTTAGGTAATGCTTTACACCAAAAGCATGAGCAACAAAAAGAAAAAAAATGGACTTCATCAAAATTTAAAATTTTTATGCATCAAAGGACTTCATCACAAGTCAAAAGACAACAGACAGGGCGGCCAATGGTGGCTCAGAGGCAGAGTTCTCACCTGCCAAGCCAGAGACACGGGTTCGATTCCCAGAACCTGCCCATGCAAAAAAAAAAAAAGAGAGAGAGACAATGGACAGAATGAGAGAAAATCTTTGGAAAGCATATATCTGATAAGGGTTTAAAATCCAGAATATATAAAGAAATCCTACAACTCAGCAACAAAAAGGCAAACAACCCAATTAAAAGAGAGCAGAAGATTGGAACAGACATTTCTCCAAAGAATATATACAAATGGCCTATCGGGACATTAGCCATTAGGGAAATGCAAATGAAGACCACTAGGAGATACCATTTCACACTGACTAGAATGGCTTCTATTTAAAAATTGCGAAAAAGGAAGTTAAGTGTTGGAGAGGATGTGGAGAAATAGGAACACTAATTCATTGTTGGTGGAAATGTAAAATGGTTCAGCCTTTATGGAAAACAGTTTGGCAATTCCTCAGAAAGTTAACTATAGACTTACCATATGGCCTAGTAATCCCACTTCTAGGTTTCTACCCAAAAGAATTGAAACAGGGACTTGTACAAATATTTGCACACCAATGTTCATAGCAGCATTATTCACACTTGCTGAAAGATGGAAGTAACCCAAGTGCCCATCAACTGATGAAAGGATAAACAAAATATAGTATATACATACAATGGAATATTATTCAGCTGTAAAAAGGAATGACCTTCAAATACATGTGTCAACATTGATGAAATTCAAAGACATCAAACTGAGTGAAATAAGCCAAACACAAAAGGATAAATATAGTACTATCTCACTAATATAAAATAATTAGAATAGGCAAATACACAGAGTCAGAAACTAGAATACAGGATTCCAGGGGCCAGGGTAGGGATAACAAATGGAGAATTAATGCCTAGTTAGTAGAGTTCTGTTTGGAATGATGCAAAAATTTTGGTAATGAATGGTGGTGATAGTAGTCCAATATTGTGAGTGTAATTAACACCACTGACTTCTATATTTGAATGTGGTTAAAATTTTGGGTGTATATATGTTGCTAGGATAAAATTTGAAAAAAAAAAACCTTTGAACTGTACAACACAGTAAGCTCCGATGTAAATTATGGGCTGTAGTTATTAGTATAATGACAATAATATTGTTTCATCAGTTGTAACAAAAGTATCACACTAATGCAAAGTGTTAATAATAGAGAAAGCTGCATGTGCAATGGAGGTCATATGGAAACTCTGAATTTTTGTCATGATTTTTCTGTAAATGATAATTCCTCTAATAGAAAATAAATTTAAAAAATATATACATCCATACAAAATACATACATGTGGAAGCAGGGAAAACTCTTGCTTAGAATATCAACCAATAAATACAGAAAGGATAATAAGTAAGAAAATCACCATTTTACAGCCACACCTATAATTGATTCTAGAAAATATCAATTCACTAAAACTATTGGGTAAAAGTTTATTAAGGAATTTAATATTAAATTCCTTAATAAACTTACTGTATTATTTATACAGTCTCAAAGTATCTCCCCACAGATTAATTATTAATTTAAAAGAGAAAAAGGTAACGTTACAACAGAGAAACATTAGCAGACACCACTTTAACAAAGTGAACAAAATTACCACCACAAATTATGGGACAAATGGACACTATTTGCCTCCTAATGTGAAGCACTGAGAAGGATATACCAAAAAATAAAGCATAATCCAAGTCTAATCACATGCAATCAAGACAAAACCAAGCTGAAAAGCTTTCTACCCTTCAGTCAAGTCAGTGTCATAAAAGACAAAGAAAGGCAGAGAAAGAGGTATGCCAACCAAATACAACACATGATACTCAATTTGATCTTGGAGGGTAAATGCCAGCTAGGACGTTGTTGGTAAAATTAGAATATGTCTGAAAATAGTAGTATGTCAATGTTACATTTCTGATTTTGATCATTTTACTTGATTTGGGAATAATGCCCTTGTTCTTAGGAAATACCTGCTGAAGTATTTAGGGATTATTAGGGATAAAGGGTCAAGAGGTCCACAACTTGCTCTCAAGTAGTTTAGTAATGATAGTAATTACTATTATATATGTATATACATATATATGAGAGAAAGGAAATGCAGCAAAATGATAATAGTTGGTAAATTTAAAGTTATATAGCTGTACTTGCAACTTTCTTATTTCAAATAAAGTTTGTAAAAAATGGGAACATCTGATTTTCTAAACAGGGGGTCAGCAAGTCCAGTGGCTAAAGTGTCCTACAAGAAGGACCAGAATTCTTCCCTGTATACTAAATAGTACGTTGAATTTGCAGTTTTGCAGCAGAATGTCTTGCTTAAGTAGAAAAAAATGTTATCAACTAGATAGCGAATGAGATGGTTAACAATGCAAATGGTTCAGTCCTAGGGAAAAAACCCTTGTAGGCCTTACCTTCAGAGCTATAAGTAAGGAGAAGGCAAGGGTAGACAGAGCCCCGTCTGGGCAGTGGCCATTAAAGTAATCAAAACAGAGGGCCTGTAATAACATTGCTTACAGTACTGAAATAAAAGTGGAATAAAAACCACGCCTATGCAAGTGGGACAATGTGAAACTAAAGTGTGTATAGACAAGGGTCACAATGGAAAAGGTAAACACGTGATAGGCTGGGGTAGGGCAACAGTGGGAAAATATCTTCACTCTGAATTCCATTAATGTCTTTCTGCCATTTATGCAATACACGGTCTTCAAACTAAATAGGGAAGGCTGGGTTGTAATGTAAATGCGACTGCAGGAGTTTAGACTGATACAGTGGGAGCCAGGGCCTTGGGTGCTCAGGGCGCTGTCCTGCACAGTTTGGGATATTGGGGCACAGCCTCCCCTCCCACCTGCATTTGTAACAGCAGCAACAACATTTCTGGATATCATTCTTGCAGCACTGGAAAAGGATCTTTGTTCTATTTCATCTACGGTTGGGGCGCTAGCCGTGTTCAACTGTTTTGTTTTAAGAACGAGCCTCTAAACACCTAAGCTGCTAATAAAAAGATGTGAAAAGCATTTGGAACAACAACAACAACAACAAAAATTTGCTTTTCAAGACATATTTTTTCCCAAGTGAGTCACACTCCACAATTGACGTGTCTACAGCAAGCTGTCTTAGATTTCGGCCACTCAATGCCATGGGTCCATGCATTGTCCCAAAGGCAGCCAGCCATAGATAGGACTGCCACACAGGTCAAATGGTTATGTTGGGCATGTGAGGGAGGAGCCATGAAACGATAAGGATTTCAGTCTTTAAAGAGCTGTGGAGTCAGGCTATCTGGTCCAAATCCCAGTTCTGTCCAGCATCAAGTGTGTGGTGTTGGGCAGACTACTCACCCTCCCTAAGCCCACATTTTCTCATCTGAAAAATGGGAGTGAGAGGGATAGGTGGTGTTCTAGTTTGCTAGATGCCGGAATGCAATACACCAGAGACAGATTGGCTTTTAATAAAAGGGGATTTATTTCGCTAGTTCTTCAGAAGAAAGTCAGCTAACTTTCAACTGAAGTTCTTTCTTACGCGGGAAGGTGCAGGGTGATCTCTGCTAGCCTTCTCTCCAGGCCTCTGGGTTCCAACAACTTTCCCTGGGGTGATTTCTTTCTGCATCTCCAAAGGCCTGGGCTGAGCTGTGAGTGCTGAGATGAGTTATGCTGAGCTGCTTGGGCTGTGCTATGTTGAGTCTCTCATTTAAGCACCAGCTAATTAAATCAAACATCATTCATTGCAGCAGGCACGCCTCCTAGCTGACTGCAGATGTAATAAAAAACAGATGAGTTTCACATGCCATTGGCTCATGTACACAGCAATAGAACTTGGCACCTTCACCTAGCCAAGTTGACACCCAAATCTAACTACCACAGGGGGATTAAATGAGAGAGTTCATATAAAATATTTAGCATAGTGTCTGACATGAGCACTATGGGCTCAATAAATGTTAATGATTACTAGTATCCATTTTTCTATCCCCGGCACCCAGCACAGGGCACAGCAGATACACATGCACATTCTATAAAGGAGTCTTGATGCATTCACGAAGAGAAAAAAAAAATGCAAGAAACAAGACAGACACTGATATTTTTAACACCTGCATCATTGCTTCAGAGCCAGCTCTGAGTTACTGTCAAAAATGGAAGCATTATTCACAAATAAGGAATCAGGGTATTATGTGTCATTCTATGGGGAAAGATAATTTCTCTGTTGACTAAAAGGATAGCTGGAGACAAGCTTGGACTTTTCATTCTATATAAACACTGAGGCAAGCTTGTGGACCCCAGCTTAGAAAAGCAAGGCATACAATTCACACTTCCATGTGAAGATCAAGCAAATCATGTTTTACTGCTAGGTGGTAATGAGAAAATAAACTAAGGAAACTTAAGTGTAGGCAAACACGTAATTACAGAGGATAAAAGGTGTGTAAACACTGTTCCTGGTCATTGATCTCTAATAGAACTTCCCTTTTACTTGTAGTCCTAAATTCTGGTCTTTAGCTCCAATGTAGATAAATAATGGAAATGACTGAAAGAAACACAAATCAGTATTTAGAGAAGGCAAAGAGAATGAAGGATGGTAGTTAGGGGCTTACTGAAGTGATCGGTGAGAGAAATCTGTGAAGGCTTTTAAGAAGAAGTGAGGAAAGTTAGAAACAGAGAAGTTTCCACCTTTCCTGCTTTCCTTCCTCAGCCTCTCTCTTGCTCCCTTTCACTCATTCCCAGTCTACCAGTCATGCAGGATATCTTCCCACCTTGGACTTCTGTGCTGCCCTCTTGGGCCCCTTCAACTTCCTCAATGGTTACTGTATCAATCAGTCGCACCAGAACTCATTCCTGGATCTTCCTCTAACCCTCCATTTTCCCCATTAATTGCACCTGGGGCTCATAGTATGGCTAGAACATAAAGCTGGGTTCATTTTATTTTCACACAATTCATTTCAACAAGACTGCAATCTCTTTGAAGATCAGTACCATGTCTGGCTGATTACTATATGCCAAGCACAGTGCCTAAAACAAAGCAGGCTCAGTATCTTCTATTTGTTCATTGTTGAACCTGGCCCTTGCTTCTGTTTGGGTATATTTTTGCCCATCTTTTGTGGCTTCCTTCACAGTGCTGCTCTGTGATCTTCTACTCTTTTCCTCCCTCTCTCTGCTTCCTTCCTTCTCTCCGTCTCCCTCTCCCTTTCTCTTTTGCTTTCAATAAAAATTCTCCCCAGAGGAAAAGTTCATACTTCTGTTTCATATAAACCTGCCATATCTCTTCTTTTCTTCTCATGCTGTATTTATGCCATATGCCAATTCTGGTTAGAGATACCCCCCCCCCTTAAAATGTCTTGGATTCTCACCCTTATTCACTATGTTCTTAGCCTTCATAACTTGAATTACTTCCTGGATTTTCTCCCTGTCTTTTTTCTCTATTTCATCTTTTGATATACTACCAAGATAACTTCTTTGATACAGAATTTTCATGATTCAGTCTCTTATTTGAGAAACCATAAATGTTTGCCTCTCTAATTCAACAGGTATAAATTCTACTGGTAGGCTTTAAAAAAAGGCTTCACAAACTAATCTTCCCTAATAGAACTGCTTATGAAAAGAAGCGAAATAGAATGATACATCTCGGAGGCAGCAAAATCAATTTAGGAGGTGTCATTGCTTTTGTTGTTTTAAGATGAGAAGCTTGTGCGTATTGAAGGCAGAGGAAACTGACTCAGAGGAATGTGGATGCAAGATGCTGGGAAAATGGAATTGGTCATTAATAAGGAGGCCCTCTTTCTCTAAAATATCATAATAGGAATGGAGGGAGTTTAAGCTTGGGATTTCAATATTCCAGGTAAAAAATAGGAAGCAACATCACCTACCAGTAATGAGCTGAGAAGGGCTTCAGGGCTTCAGAAGGACTTAGGTAGTATGGAATATCTGCTTACTCATTCATTCACCCAATCCACAGATGTATCAACCACCATGAATTAATTCTCCTAATTATTTTACCACTTGATCCCATGGCTGTCTGTGCTTCAGCATTTAATTACACAGACCCAGCCACAGGAACATAGACATATCACAAGTCAATTGTGACTTTGTCTGGCTCATTGTTCCAACCTGTTGGGATCTTCTTGAATCCTAACTCTCTGTTCTCCAGTGCTACCCCTTCCAACTTTGTGTCATCCTCTGATAATCTGATAATTTTATATTTTATTACAAACATTGATAAAAATGTTGAATGGGGTAGTGCTAAGACATGCAGAACACCATGTGACATCCCCCTCCCCGTCGAAGCAGACTCCTTAACAAGCTCCCTTTCTGTCATGTTCTATTGCCTAGGCTGTATCTTTCTACCTCTTCCAACAGAAGATCATGAAAGATCTTGTCAAATACTTTGCTGAATCCAAATGCACCACATCCATTTCATCTCCCTCATCATGCTGGCAAGTACATGAATACTGTTGGCAAGTAAAGTATACAATTAGATTGACAAGACTTGTTGTTAGCAAACCTGTGCCAATGGTCATGACTTCTCTGTCCAAATGATTATAAACAAACTCTATATTGACAGCTATAGTCTTGCTAGAACAGACAGCAAGGTCACTGCTACATATTTTGGAAATTTTCTTCTCTTTGACATACATTTTGGAAATTTCTCCTCTTTTTCTAAAGCAAAAATTATACATGTCTAAGCTTTTGGCATCTCAGTTCTTTGATTCTGCAAATATTACCTCTCTCAACCTAGAGATAAAATGTGTAATTTTTTTAAAGTTAATACTTCAAAATAAAATCCTATAAGAGATGCATGAAATATTGATGAGATTTTAGGATCTGTTATAATGCAAGCAATGGAGTAGACCAAGAGTAGGAGCTTCTGGAGACCATAGCTGATGAGGTTCATACAGGTTGCTATCTTTTTGAATGGGTTTGGTACATTGTTGCCTAGACATATGAGAGTAGTTGGGAATGGTAATCATTTAAGTCCCATCAGCAAGAGGTTTCTGAAAAAATCAGCTTTAAACAATTTTTATTCTCTCTCACCTCAACTCATATTACTCTTCTCTGCCATCACTATCTTTAAAGTACAAGAGTGCAAAATCTTCTAGTAATTAGAAAGGACTTACCCACTTGCCCAGGCCTGGATAGTCATGTTCCGGATCAAAAAGGTGCTGGTGCAACTGGAATTCTCGACTGAACTCTGCTGTGTCAGGGGTGTTTTCTAGACATCCATCATCTACTGTAAACAGCCAAAAGTTTTTGAGGAACAGTGAAAGCATTTATCTTTATTCTAAGCGTTAATTTATTAAGAACAACTAGCATTCAAAGGTCAGACTCTATTCACATTAGCCTCTAGGATTCAGTCTCCCTGTTGGATGGCACTGCTCATCCCAAACTCCCACTTCTCCTCTTACTTGTGGCAGAAACTTTTTGGCTATTCCCCAAACTTATTTCCCTTTCCTTCCCAGCACACAGCTAGACTAACTTCCCAGCCTTGCTTTGCTAATCAGGTGGCGTCACGTGCCTGAGCTTGGGCCAATATAATGTGGTCAGAAGTGATGTACTTCACCCCCAGGCCTGGCCTACAAACATCTCCCAAGTGACCCTCTACTGATCCACACCCCACTCCTCTCCCATCTGCTGGTCTGCTCGCAAAGCAACTGTGGAAGCCAAGTGTGAAGAAGGAGCCTGGGTTTCTGAAAGAGCTGAATCCTACAACCCCACCACACCCACCTCAGGCAGGATTTCACACAAGTAAGAAATACACGTCTACTGTGTTGTCACTAATTTTTTTATGCTATCACAGTATTTCCTTAACTAATATACTTTTGTTCCAAACAGCTTGCTCCGTTTTCTCTCGGCTGTTGTGAACTCTCCAGAAACAACTTCACTTTCTTAGAGAACAGCCACTAGACAGTACGTGAAGTTGTGTGTTACAAGTGGTAATGGAGCAAGCTTTGGAGTCAAGCAGACCATGGCTCAAGGTTCAAATCCCAGCTCATAAGTGATATGAGGACTTAGTTCCTTGGGAAAGTTAATTTAGCCTCTCCAACTCCACTTATTCATCTAAGAAATGGGAATCATAAAATACTTTCCTTATGGGGTTATGGTGAGGATTAGAGATGATAATATGTACAGCACCTGGTACATAGAAGGTTGGAAATATGTTTTAATTCCCTTCTCACTACCTCCCTTTAAATGGCAACTTATACTATGACTGCTCTTTGAAATAAAGCCTGTCTTCCAGTCAGACCCAAGAAAACAGGTCATCCCTCTCGATTGCTGCTTTTTCCTAAGTCCTACAAGGCAAGATAATGTAAAGATGAGTTATTTTCTCCATCTCTAATGCCTTAAAGATGCCTTAGACATGCCTTAGACAGCAGCTAAAAACAATAAAATAAAACTAGAGAGTATGAATTTTGTGCAGGGCTAAGAGGGGGAAAGAGGGTCCTTTTTCAAAGAATAAGGAGGCATCGAAATAAATGCTGGAAAGGGGTCTATTTATAATTTACCAGGTAGTCTAGTCTCTTGAGACAGTTCTCAAGGCTCCCAGCAGCAGCTTTAAGCATCCACTATCCCTCATTTCAGAAGCTAGTGTGGAAGTCATTAGCATTCTGAATGAATCCTTAATGTGGTTCTAATTTGTCTCCCCACTTTTCACTGAGTTTTTTTTATCTAACTTCTTCATCTACAGCAATTAACAACTAGGAAAGGAAAGGAATCAAGAGAGTTCAAGAGAGTTACAACCTTGGCAAACTTACTTAAGTACTTCTGAGTGGACCCAGACTGATATATGGAGATAAACCCTGCTCTGGTAACTTAAGGTATGATGGGCCTGAATGTTCGCCCTGGAATTCATGTCCTATTCCTGAGGCCAACAGTTAGAGTCTTTGAGCTCTGCTACTATTTCCAGGGTGTATGTGCCATGATTCAGCAGTGAGCCTGTCACGGGAAGTAGAGGTCAAAGTTTTATTCTTGAATCGCTCAACTGTGGTGTGTCACGATTACCTGTGAAGCATGTCTCAAGTAGTTTCTTACAAATTATGGCTAAATTTAGCAAGTGATTTCCTTTTCAGAAAGCAAACTGTGGTAGAACAAAGATTGAGAAATATATTAGTTTACTGGCAGAGAATTTGTGACAAGACAAGATCTGGTAGTTAAGTATTTTTCCAACCACATCAGCTCACATTGAGTGCTCTCTCTCAGAGATCCCAAGTGCACAATATGGGGTGTTTGATCTGTATTGTTTGCTTGTTTTATAATTTTTCAGGGTAACCTAGAACTATAGATTATAGTTTAAAGTATTGACTATGTCTTCATTTTACAGATGAAGAGACTGAGGCCCATGGAAATGAAATATACTGGAGGTAAAACTAGAACTCTATTCTCTTGCTTCAAATGCATTCTTTCCATTCTACAAAATGAGTGTTCTGAAACTTTGGTGTGCATCAAAACAAGGTGGAAGGATGGATAAAACACAGATTGCTGGGCACCACCCCCAGAGTTTCTGATCATTGATCTAGAGCCAGATCTGAGAATGTGCATTTCTAACAAATTCCTAGGTGATGCTTATGATACTGGTCCTAAGAGCACAATTCAAGAACCAGTGCACCACACTATGTCTAATCAATTTAAACAGATCCCCATGGAGACTGTTACTCTTTAAACTCTGAGCAGGTCTTTCCTCCTACCCATCCAAAAGCCTACAAGCAAATAAAATGTGGCTGAAGTGATTAGAGCCATGCAGTGATTCAGGTTTTCCTGCAGTCCTGTTCCAGCAGCCCCACATTAGCTTGACCACATCCAACTACTTTGGTCGTTCTGTCCTAAGATGGAGGTTCTGTTTGAAAATGGAGGTCTCATAATCAACGAAAGGAAGAGCATCCTTTTTCAGAGAGCCTCTTTCACAGAAAGACTGCATTGTGTTTAAGAAAAGCAGAGGGGCCAGTACTCAACGCTCAGAGCGAGGCAATACGTCATGGTGGTTGAGCACATGGTTCTAAATCACGTAATGCAGAGTTTGACTCTTGGCTCAGCTACTTGCTACATGGATAAGGTTTGGCAAGTAGAAGTCTAGGCTTCGGTTTTCTTATATATGTAAAATAGGGATAATAAATGCTAATTATTATTATTATTATCAGGCTTGGGCATAAAGCCTACTCTGGTGTGAGAAGCTAGCACAAACCCAAGGGAAAAGGTGCATTATTTACTAATGGCAAAACAACTTTAGCTAATAATAATGAGAGTGGCATTTAATGAGTCCTTATCATTAAATGGCTAGATATGGGCTAAGGGCTTTACATGGAAATTTTTATTTAATTCCCCCAATTCCCATTTTGCAAATGAGGAAACCAAGGTACCAAGTGGTTCATTAATTTGTTCAAGGTTAACTTGCGTTCAAACCCAAGTAGCTGATTCGAGAGCCACTACACCTAACTATCAAAGTAAGCTGCTCAAAGCCCAACATAAGCATAGCCCACCCACCCATTCTCTCTGATAATAGCAGACAGAAGGGAGAAGTGGGAGGCATACATGAGTAGCACGAAAAGTTTCAACCTTCTTCCTTAATCAACCTCTCACCTTCCTGGACATCCTCTATCTCATGTCACCTTCTTCTCAAATAAGCATTTCAGGATAGATGCTAACTTAGTGTGACTTAGTTGAAATGCTGATTGTCAAGAGAAATAAGGAAAACAAATGAGCATGAATAATCCACAAACTAAATAACCACTTCCAAAGACACTAAAAATGGGCACTAGTTACATAATAGACGAAGAAAAACAAAACACCAACCACAAAAACCCACAACAAACCCTTTCTCCCTCATTAAAAAAGTAGCTAGTGCAAAAGGAGCATCAATTCCAAAGGAGGGAGAGAGACAGAAGGTAAAGTTTTGGCAAGGGAATCCTACATGGGCATATCTGAGCACCAGTGCTCACACAAGAGATCTTGAATAAATTTCTGTGTCCCATCCACTTACAAATACTTAGGAACTCAGCAGTATAGAAATGCTACTTCTGAGAAAATTTGTAGTTGATGTTAGAATTTCTAATTTATTCCCAAAGCCTCTCCCTTCCAGGAGAACCCAAGGGCAGGCCCATTACCTGTTTTTCCAATGGGACAGGGATTTGGAGGGTCTGGGTAGCCCTGGTCTTCACTGAAGTCTTTGGGAATGTTGTCACCAGTCAACTCTGCCACGATGTTGGGAATGTTGCCGTAAGGACCCAAATGCTGCAGGCCTTCATGGGCTCCACCTGCCAGGGAACCAGAAGTAGCTCATTCAGTGCAACTGAAGTCATCTCACTAATCTCTGTTCAGGCATATCATACCCTGTATGATGTTCAGGCTCTGTACTATGGGGAGAGGAACATGAATCACACTTCCTATCCACTAGAAACTGAGCTGTGGAAACAGACAGATACTGAATGTATACCATTTCTACACAAGGCAAACTGTATCTGTCTGCTCTCCTAGACATGTCTGCACAGTATTATGGGAGCATAGGAAACGGAGAGTTTAATTTGACTGGTGGGATAGTAAGGACTTCCCATGCCTGGGAACTTGGGATGCACAGTAACAATCAGTAGGGCTTGGGAAGCTGGACATGGCATTTGGAGGTGGGGGCAAGAAAGAGAATGAGAAAAGGCTGAATGACCACACATAACCAAAAGTGGTAGATTAAATCACCCCTATCCTGCCATCCTAGCGCAATCACTTAAATTTTGGTGTATTCTTTGGTTTTCCCTCTTCCCCATATTTTTTTATACATAAATGTATATTCTTCTATCATTTAACATTAAAGCACAAGGTTCTTTCTATGTTGCTGTCTGGTTGTCATTCCCAGAATTACAGATGGCTGTGGATTTTTTTATCCAGTGGTTGTACCATGACATGTCAGCCATTCCCCTATTGTGGGGCACTTAGTGCTTACTAATTTACTCTTAGGCGTTTAATTTTTTCCATATTTTGGATTAATTTTCCCAGGATAGATTCCCAGAAGTCCAATTACTGAGTCAAAGCCTATTAACATTTTTTATGGCTCTTAATATTATACTGCCAAACTGATTTCCCAAAAGGTTTTACCAATTTATAAAATATCACCAAACAAAATGTGAGAATGCCATTTTTGCAACATCATCACCCACATGGGGTTTGGTAAAAAAAAGAAAAGAAAAATTATATTGTTTTTGCTAATTTTAAAGGCTCTTTAAAAGTTACCACTTTGAATACATTTTGATTACTAGTTTATTTACTCATTTTAATTCCTTTTTATGAGTTGTCTGTTTATGCTTTTAGAATTTTAGTGTTTCTCTTATCAATTTGTATGAATATTTTATACAATAAAGATATTAGGCCTTTGGCTGTTGCTTTTTCTACAAACATTTTCCCATGTTGTCTGACTTTGAATTCTGGTTACTATTATTATATTTTGCTAACATGAGTTTTTAATATTTGTGTACTCAAGTTTGTTTTTGTTATCCTCCTTTGTGATGTCTTCTCATCCTTCTAAGCTTACAAAATTGCTGACCCTTCCGAAGTACAATCACCATTTGGATATTTTTTCTCATTTTCAAATTAACTCTTTAATCCATATCCCATTTGTTTTAGTGTATGTAAAATAGGTAACCAATTATTCCACCAACATTTGTTAAATAATTCTGTCCTTCCCTGCTCATTTCATTCTGTCACCAAATATTCAAATTCCTTGTGCAAATCAAAAAGTGCTCTGAGCACCAAGACGTGGCAGCGAATAAGACAATTTATACTGTATAACATTCTTTATTTATACCTACAGATGCACGACAATTTCTGGATTTTTTTCTTTTAGCATAGACATGTCATCTGTATCAAGTTCAGGAACCCCATTTTCCCAGCACGAAACCGGACCATTTCTTAGTAAAGATTCATATTTATCAACTGTGTTGGGATACAGGGACCCCACACTCACATCAGCACATCATGATGCACAGCCACTCTGCAGACACACCTATACATAGAAGGCCAAATCAAAATCAAAAGGTCCCAGGCGGGGCAATAGTGGCTCAGTGGCAGAGTTCTTGCCTGCCATGCTGGAGACCCAAGTTCGATTCCTGGAGCCTGCCCGTGCCAAAAAAATAAAAATAAAAATAAATCAAAAGGTCCCTTGTTGTGAAATGAGAACCAAATCAGGCTAAAAACCACCATGCTTCCACCTCACTAGACGAATGGCCTTGCCAACAGGGCCATATTATTTGGATCCAGCTGGATGAGGCACCCTTCTCCCCAGAATGGACATTGCCAACATGCACCCTTGAGACTTGCTTTCTCCTTTGCCTTTTTGGCTGAACCAGCTCTTCTTGGGAAAGACATTTTTCCCCCTTTGTTAATGTTAGTATATCCAGTAGGATTGTGACTAGGTCCTAGTGTCCTGAGAATCACATTGTCTTTCTGAAGTGACATTACATCGCTTTGTTTTACCACGCTATGTTTAATTCAAGTTTAACCTTGAAAGGACACTCTTATTTGCTTTGATTCTAACTTCTCTTAGCCCCCAAATACAGACCCCACCAAGTGACTGGGTTCTTTGTTTTGTTTACATTTTTATTATATTTCATCGCTTTGTGATGAGAGCTTTTAGCCTCTAAAATTTCTGCATTAAAAGAAATGGTATTGGGAGGGCAAGGGTAGTTAAGTGGTAGAATTCTTGCCTGCCATGCGGGAGACCCGGGTTTAATTCCCAGCCCATTCACTTCTCCCAAAACAAACAAACAGCAACAACAACAAAATAATAAAAATTCAACAAATGGTCCTGCAATAATGGGATACTCACATGGAAAAATAATGAAATGTGACTCCGCCATACAACATACAAAAAAAGAAAAAGAAAAAGAAGAAAAGAAATGGTATTTCCTTTGCAGATGATCCTACGATTATTTTGGTAAATTTTCCATGTGAATATTTAAAATGAGATGTATTTTATATACTTCATAAACTTCTACATTATTCTACATTAATTACATTCTTTTTTGTTCTTTTTCATATTTTATCTGCTTAAACTATCATAATATGAGACTTAAAATATGTTAAAATCTACCACTACCAGTGTCTATCAGTCTCTCCTTTTATTTCTTAGCATGTTTGTTTTATCATTTTTATGCTATGCTATCTGGCACATGCAAGGTTCTAAATTCATTTTGTGTTATTAATTGACTGCTAAGTAAATAATGAATAGATAGATCATATTTTGATTCCTATTTCTTCTATTAAAATTGTTCATTTTGTTCATTTGTGTTCATTTGTTCATTTGTGTTCATTGTGGTGCTTTGAATTCGGTACCCCAGTTTGGACATGTTCTTGATCTTGGTTTGCATTCTGGTGGGTGCAGATCCATTGTAAGTAAGATCTCTTCAAGACGTCACTTCAGCTAAGGTGTGGCCCTACTGAGTCAGGTTGGATTTTAATCTGAAATACTGGAGTCCTTGATAAGCAGAGGGAAAGTGAGACAGAGAGACAAGCCAGGAGATGCTGCCGTGTGCACTGCCAGGTGACAGAAAAGCCAAGGAGCCAGGTCCCAGGCAGCCAACCCCAGAACACCTCCCCTTGCTGATGTCTCAAATAGTGAACTTCTCCTAGCCTCAAAACTGTGAGCCAATAAGCAAACCTGTTGTAAGGTAAATCTCAGATCATCTGTTTATTTTAACCTTTCTATATCTTTCTGATTGTTTGTCCAGTTCACACTGTGGTGTCTACTGTCAGACACATTCTGAGGATTCTTATTATTCTACCTTAACACATTCAATGAAAAACCTGATGTTTTTCTTGAAATCTCTCTCTCCACTTTTTTACCAGATGGTCCATTAGTCTTTTTCCCACTGCTCTTGCCCTGAAAACTCAACCAATCCCCTGCTTTCCTTGGAGTTGAGTTTAAATCTCTCTCCTACTTGTAGCTATGAAGAAAGCCATTCTTGCTTGTTTAGCACCGTACTGACCCGTGCAGTTTTTTCTTGGACAAACCCAGGACCTGCAAAAGGTTAAACAGGAATATCAATAGCTTCTGTATTGATAAAAAGTCTTGTACAATCTTGGCACTCTAGCCACCACTGTGCTTGCTATAGGGCATGCTCTCTGGTGTGTCAATACATGTCTCAACTTTTGAAAGTACCCTAGCTTTAAGTGCCAGGAATTATCCAACTTGGCTTAAGGGGGAATACATGTTTAAATGCTCCATTAGTAATTAACGAAGGAAGCAAACACAGTTTCTCTTATGAAAGCCCTTCCAAGGCTCTATTTACCTCTGTGCACTAGAGTCATTACACTGAATGCAGCATTTGTTAGGAAGCAACAGATGTTTAGCACCAGACAGGTACGTTATAACACTAGCTCTTTTAAAACCACTTTTACTGACATCAAATCAAGAAACCTCGCTGAGCTAGGAACTGTGGAAAATATGTAGAAGTAAAGAACGCTATCCTTTGCTCTCCAGGAGTCTGAATTTTATAGACAAGGAAAGTAACCACATACAGAAAATCATTTGAAAATCATGTGGCCAAGTATACAATCAAATTCTAGTTATCTGGTTTGTTATGTTTAGCTTGTGCTAATCTATTATACACGAAGTCAAGTCAACCAAAAG
>PVIY010017912.1:0-48580 GCA_004026745.1 Myrmecophaga tridactyla
GACAAAGATAGACATGAGGACTTCAGTTATTCTTAGTCCATTCCTGGCTTGTGAAGAATTTTTTGTTCTCAAACCTATAACAATGTATACAAATAAACCTACATGAAGTTCAGGTTAAAAAGAAACTTCAGACACTCTGCTTTCTGATTTCTAAGAGTTTGATTTGCCTCTTTAAATCCATTTATTGCAGACTAGCACATCAGCATGGGTGGAAACCTAGAAATCCAAATTCTGGGGTTGAATCCCTGACCCACTGAATCAGAACTCACAGGTGGGTCCCAGAATTCAGTGTATTAAGGAAATGTTCAGGAATGTGCTTAATTTGAAACCTCTGTGCTAAAAGAAGTCCCATTTTCCTATGTGTTCTCTTCAGGTTGCTAGGCAGAGAACAATTTAATGGATCATCTTGTTAAAAGATGGATTTGCCAAAACAGTGACCACAATCAAGCATTTATTAATTAAAATACAGAGCCCTTCACAGTTTCAAATATCAGTGGAAACTGATGAGGAGTTGCATTTACATGTGTTTTAAGAAACATGCAGAAAATTTAGGACGAATCCAATGAAAGATTTTTACTTACACACAAAATGTCAAAAAGAAATAAATATAATGCAAATTTCTTTTCAGTCCTTCCTTACTCACAGTAAGTTGAAATCTAACAGCCCTGGTAGAATGTGCATGTATCAAGATGTGAAACAGCTGAGTTAGTTTTGTGCACCGTTCCACTGTTTTTAGTATGAACAGCCCACATATGCATACAGGAGCTACAAAATATAAATTGTGCTCTAGGTTCTTGAAGCACTGTGCTCATGTTTTATCATAGCTCTTCATATGTTCTGAATCTGAATATGAGTTTTGGCTGCACTTATTACCTTGTGATCTTAAGCAAATCATAAACTCTTTGGACTTCAGTATCTTATCTACAAAATGAGAAAACAAAATAGAAATATCTTCTTAGGATGGTTGACAAGATGATAGAAGACATGCAAAATGATTGTAATAGTCCATGGCAAATGCTAACTAGAATTCAGTAACTGTTACTTTTGTTTTTCATCATCATTACTAAAATTAGTATTTTGGACTTCATCTGTTCATGTCTATCTTTCCCATTATTCTAAGAGTCCTTGGAATGTACAACTTTCTTGCTCATCTTATCCCCAGGACCTGCACATAAAAAAGGGTCTGTAACTGTAGAATGAGTAAGTGATTGGGTAAGACAGACCCTCACCACTGATTTGTATTTCTTTGTCACTCCATAGTGACTAATGCAAACCTAGTCATGCTGACCTTCACAGGTGCTGAGGAAATATTTTTCTTCTTTTCTACTGGGGCAGTAGAGCTTAACCTTCATTTGTTAGGCTCACTGCCAAGAAGAAGTCACAAAAGAGTACTTTGTCCAATTTATGAAGACATAGTAAAAGTAAATGTCCCACAGAGATCCGGAGGGCACAGGGCTACTGAAGCTGAGGTGGTGAATAACCTTGTAGAATCTCCCCAACAACATCTCACACAAAAGCATAAGAACCAATGCAGAAAAGAGAAGCTGAGTGTGTATACATTCTGCTTTAGTCCTTTCCAGAGAACACAATGATTCATCTTCAGGAAACAAGCTACGCTTCATGCAATGCCATTCTCAACACAGCAGCAAATCTAAGTTGCTGGGCATGTGATGGGCCTTAGGGAAGTAGTAATTGGTGATACATATCCCAGTAGGGGGTAATCTAGAGTAGAACTGCTGTATTCCACAAAGTATAACACCAAAAGATGTTGAGGATTTCAGTATTGCTTCACTTAGTGGTTTTTACCTTTCAGGAATTAATTTCTAAAATGACCTCACATTTTTCTGTTTATTAAAGCAACATATGCTCACCACAAAACATAGACAAATACATTGTTGAAAACATCTTTGACCTCCCCTTTCAGAAAGACCCATAGTTGAAATTTTGATATATATTTCCTAAATTCTCTATAAATGTGTATTCTATGGTAAGGCAGGAATTAAGGAGGGAATTCCCAGACTTCACATTTTCCTTGCCTGTGAAAAAGGATCCTGACTGGATCCACAAATTTCTCCTTCCATTCTCTTTGACCAGCCCTCCAAGGGAAATCCTGCTAGGTTCAGACCAGCCCTTTAATCATTAGGTGTTCCGAATTAGGACAAGGGAGAGGATTATAGGAGGTAGTTTTGGCATGAATTAGAGTAGGGGAGACTTTTGAGAGGAGGTTCTGAAAAATGGAGGTGATGGAAAGCCATGGTGTATGTGAGAAGAAAATGAAAGAGAAAAGGGAACTTTTAGAAAGCATTGTTCAGTGTTATGTTTTGTCAACATTGTGTTTGAGAAAACCATGGAAAACATTTCAGTCATTGCAAATATTTTTAGGTTGCTGGACTGTGTTTCCTTGATGATATACCCTTGCTGAAGTAGAAATAAACCTCAGAGGCAACAACCCATTAAGGACATAAAAGTAGATATCGATGCGAACCTAGATCAAAGCAGAAGCACAGATATCAGCATGGATAGAGATGTTAAATAGATTTTCATATACATTGACACAAACAATGATATAAATACAGGTAAAGGCATGGATGTAAGTGGAGGTAGAAAAAGGAAGAGGATGCTTTTAAAGACAACTACACTATTTCAAAAGGGTTTTTCTCATCTAACATAAAATGAACATGATTCCAAATCAGTAAATCCTTCAGCAAAGATTTATTTTTCAGAGGATCACATCCTACAAACCAGTTTAATTGAACAGGGATTGATTTTAAAGCACATGGAGCAATAAGGGAGTAGAAATGCAACTAAAGGTTTTTTTTTTTTTTTAAGGGTTTATAAAGGGTCAAAATCTCATGGAGATTGAAACTGGAGGCTTACCTGGATTCATGGCAGCTCTGAAATGTTAGATTTAGGGCTTTGTGAAACCCATTTATGACACTGTGGTACCAAGGTGTTCTAGTTTGCTAGCTGCCAGAATGCAATATACCAGGAATGGAATGACTTTTTAAAAGGGGACTTTAAAAAGTTGCTAGTTTACAGTTCTAAAGCTGAGAAAAGTACAAATTAAAACAAGTCTACTGAAATGTCCAATCAAAGGCATCTAGAGAAAGATACCTTGGTTCAAGAAGGCCAATGAAGTTCAGGGTTTCTCTCTCAAGTGAGAAGGCACATGGAGAACATAGTCAGGGTTTCTCTCTCATCTCGAAGGGCACATGGTGAATATGGCATCATCTGCCAGCTTCCTCTCCTGGCCTCCTGTTTTATTAAGCTCCCCAGGAGGTGTTTTCCTTTTTCATCTCCAAACGTCGCTAGCTGGTGGACTCTGCTTCTCGTGGCTATGTTGTTCTCTGCTCTCTCTGAATCTTTTCACTTTCTTTCTTGTCGTTTCTATTTTATAGGATTCCAGTAAACTAATTAAGACATACCCAAATGGGTGGAGACACATCTTCCCTAATCCAGTTTAACAACCACTCCTGATTAAATCACATCTCTAGGGAGATGATCTAATTACAGTTTCAAACACACAATATTGAATAGGGATTAGAAAAAAATGGTTGCTTTACAAAATGGGATTAGGATTAAAACATAGCTTTTCTATGGTACATACATCCTTTCAAACCAGCACATAAGGTATGAGTTGGCTATAAAACAGGTTGTCTTTTCTTTTTGTCTTCCAATCAAATATAAAATCCAGTTTAAATTTCTGAGAAAGATCAAGAGAATGGGAGAGGGAGAGGGAGAAGACAATGAGAGGGAGAGAGAGAGAGAGATTGAAATTTAATGAAGGAGGAATCTGATGATTTATCTAGATATTAACTATCACCTCTATATGAGCAGATTCTTCTCTCATAATCATGACATAGACAGTATCCTCATATATGAATAACTCATTGTCCTGGTCTGACAGGAAAAGTTCACAAAATATCTGGACTGTTCAGGACACCTTTATTGCAACTGAAATTAGACATGAGAAAATGGGAATTTATTGGATCAGATCTTATCAGTGTTTCAGGTGGAGCTGAATATATGCACTCAAAGTTTATCATTATGACCATGTTGTTCTTCATTTCTATATCCTGATGTTATCTTTGTTGGCATCATTCCCAATCAGGCTTTTTCCATGTGAGGAAAAAAATGGCCACCTGAACTATTAGACTTGCAATCCACCAGTGAAAAGATCAACCTTAAAGGAAAATGAGATTTCATTTACTTTAACTACAGCAGAATTCTTTGCCTCTGGCCCACCCAGTTTGATTAATTATTTGTCTACCCCGAACCAATTGATGTGGCAGGGAAATGAGATTCTAAGCATGGATTAGTCTCACCTAAGCCACAGAGGTTCAAGGGCAGGGAAGCAATGTCAGTGAATACTAGACAGGGATAATAAATAGTCAGGAGAGAGAGGGGCACACTCAAATAAGTAATTAATTAAAGTAGGATCAAGAGAAGTTGGTGGCATAGGGAAGTATAAAATTTAGTTTGTCCTCCAGGAAAGTTAGAAAATAGCCAGGTAATGTCTAGAACAACTCTTTGGGAGACTCCCATGACCAGACAACACATTGTACACCAGACTGGAATAGGTGGAAGGGCTGAAATCACAGTACAGCACTGTAAGTAAAATTTCCCATGCCATGGAAGCTGGCATTCCTCATCCACTGGCATGATAGGCTGTTTTGGAATTATTGCCCCATGGAGAAAAGAAGTAGTGTCTACTAGGAGCAAGAGAAGGTAGCTCAACTAAGATCCAATTGTGAAATTAATGAGCAAATTTGGACTGCTGAATACAAGCTCCTAGAACAGATAAAACCCAGGGTAAGCATGAAAGTTACCTGGAGGTATTTCCCCAGCAGAGAAGGAGTGGGGCTGACAAAAAACAAAAAATAGGTTTTTGCAGTTGGATGGACTCAGAATATAGTGGTAAAGGGCTGTGCCCCAAGTAAAGGGGCATATAGAGCCAGTTACCAACTCAGGCACATAACTGGGGTGTCCCAGTTCTGAAAAGGACTTTTTTTAGTAGCAGTCTTTTAAATACAGCTTTAAGCAGTCCATTAAATACAGCTGCTGGAATTCCTTGCCTGGGGCAAGGGTGGAGTTAAAGTATATCTGAGAGGTAAAGTAACTAGTCAGGTGAAGGAGGTAATTCCCTAAAGAGTCTATCTTTCCCAAGAAAAGGGGGGCAGGGTCCAGAACAAGTGTTGGTTCTCATTAGGAGAATTCAAACTCCAGGGGCTGGAAAACAGAAACAGTTTTGACCTGCCTTCTGAATCAGTCTCTATTCAAACCACATCACTGGTAGGAACAGTGTCTGCTGAGAATTAAAGGCTCCATCCCACTTTATGCCAGTGGGAAACTGAGGGCTGACAAGCACCAACAGCTGAGTAGAATAGGAAAACAGTTTCAAGAGGCCTCACAGGAAAAAATGATACCCTGCAGGGTTTCAGCTTCAAGAATTCTTGATACTGAGTCCACCCTCTTCCTTAGTCCTGGGACTGCTTTGTCTAGAAAAATCTCATTGGGGTCAATCCTATCTGACAGGGCACAAACCAGATAAATAAAAGATGAAAAATTTGAGCAGTTCAAAAGAAGCTATGCTAAAGGTCTAGAATAAGTTGAATTGAATGCTAAAGAACACAGAACAAAACCAACCAACAAGAAAATTCTAGGTAAAAGACAGAAAATGACCTCCAGAAAGAACAAATCAAGGAAATCACATACTTAGACATAAGGGAAAAAAAAATCAAATGACACTAGGAAGCGTGAAGATATGGCCCAGTCAAGGAACAATCTAATTCTTCAAATGGGGTACAGGAGTTGAAACAACTAATTAAAGATGTTCAAACAAATATTCTAAATCAAATAAAAATAACATTAATGAAGTGAAGGAAAATATGACAAAAAGTTGAAGGATATAAAGAAGACATTGGGTGACCATAAAAAATAACTTGAAAGCTTGACAAAACAAATGGCAGAACTTATGGGAATGAAAGGCACACACACACAAAAAAAGAGGTTAAAAAGATAATGGAAAAATATAACAGTTGATTAGAAGATTCAGAAGAAAGGATTAATGAACTAGAGGACAGGACATCTGAAATCTTACATACAAAAGAAAACTTAGGGAAAAGAATGAAAAAATATTTGCACTGTCTCAAGTAATTGAATGGCATAATGAAGTGCATGAATATATGTGCTACAGGTTTTTCAGAAGAAGAGGAGAAGGGAAAAGGGGCAGAAACAATAATGGAGGAAATAATCACTAAAAATTTCCCAACTCTTATGAAAGACATAAAATTATACATCCAAGAAGTGCAGTATACCCAAAACAGAAAAGTTCCAAGTAGACTTACTCCAAGACATTTACTAGTCAGATTGTCAAATGTTAAAGACAAAAAGATAATTCTGAAAGTAGCAAGAGAAAAGTTATCCATCACACACAAGGGAAGCTTGATACAGTTATGTGCAGATTTCTCAGAAGAAACCATGGAGGCAAAAACGTAGTGGTATGATATATTTAAGATACTGAAAGAGAAAAATGGCCAATCAAGAATTCCATATCCAGCAAAACTATCTTTCAAAAATGAGGGAATGTTTAAAATATTTTCAGAAAAAAGACACTGAGAGAGTATATGAAAAAGAAATTGTACTCTAAAAGAAATTCTAAGGGGAGTGCTACAGGCAGATAGGAAAAACAGGACAGAGGTTTGGAGAACAGTGTAGAAATTAAGATTGCCAGTAAGTGTTAAAAGAAAGAAAAAATTAGATATGACATATAAAATCCAAAAGACAAAATGGTGGAAGAATGTACTGCCTTTACATTATATAATATTATATATATTATAATAACATTAAATGCTAATGTATTAAACTCATCAGTGAAGCAACATAGATAAGAAGACTGGATTAAAAAACAGGAATCATCTATATGTCATCTAAAGGAAGCTCACTTTAGACCCATAGACAAAAAATAGGCTGGAAGTGAAAAGTTGGAAAAAAGATATTTCTACAAACAACAACCAGAAAAGAACAGGGATAGCTATACTAATATCAAACAAATTATACTCCAAATGTAAAGCAATTAAAAGAGACAAAGAAAGACACTACATATTAATAAAAAGGATGCCTCACCAAGAAGACCGAACCATCATAAATATTAATACACTGAGACAGAGTGCCCCAAAATAGATGAAGTAAACACCTCTACAATAATAGTTGGAGATTTTAAGACACAACCATCATAAATATGTAGAACATTTAGATGGAAGACCAATAAGCAAACAGAGATTTTAAATACTATGATAAATGAACTGAGCTTAACAGACATTTCAGAAAATTGCACCCCACAACAGCAGGATACACATTTTTCTCAAGTGCTCATGGATCATTCTCCAGGATAGACCACATGTTGGGTCACAATGAAAATCCCAATACATTTAAAAAGATCAAAATTATACAAAAAAAAATGCTTTCTAGGATCATAATGGAATGAAGTTGGAAATCAATAAAGGTGGAACGCTGGAAAATTATCAAATATATGGAGGCTAAACAACACACTCTTAAACAACCAGTGGATTAAGGAATAAATTACAAAAAAATTCAGTAACTATCTAGAGTCAACTAAAAATAAAAACACAACATATCAAAACTTATGAGATGCAGCAAATACAGTGCTGAAAGGGAAATTTATTGCCCTAAAAGCCTATATTAAAAAAGAAGAAAGAACAAAAATTAAGAAATTAACTGCTCACATGGAGGAACTAAAGAAAGAACAGGAAATTAACTCCAAAGCAATCAGAAGGGAAGAACTAAAGATTAGAGAAGAAATAAATGAAATTGAGAATATGAAAACATGAGCAATAATCAACAAAATCTGAAGTTGTTTCTTTAGCAAAATCAATAAAATTGTTGGTCCCTTAGCTAGGTGGACGAAGAAAAAAAGAGGGATGGAAATAAATAAAATCAGAAATGAGAGAGGGCATATAACTACTGACCCACAGTAATAAAGGAGATATTGAGAAGATATTATGAGAATCATCTGCTAAAAAAACTAGACAAATTAGATTAAATGGATAGCTTCATAGAAAAGCATGAACAACCAACACTGATTTGAGAATAAATAGAAGATCTCAACAAAGCAATCACAGGTAAAGGGATTGAATCAGTCATCAAAAACCTCCCCAAAATGAAAAGCCCAGGACAAGATGGCATTACATGTGAATTCTACTAAGCCTTCAAGAAATAATTAGTACCAATCCTGCTTAAACTTCAAAAAAACTGAAGATAGAAAGCTACCTAACTCATTCTATGAAGCCAACATCACTCTAACACCAAAGCCAAAGATGCTACAAGAAAATTATAGATCAATCTCTTTAATGAATATAAATGCAAAAATCCTCAACAAAATGTCTGCAAATTGAATCCAGCGGCACATCAAAAGAATTATACACCATGATCAAGTGAGTTTTATTCAGGTATGAAAGGCAGTTCAACACAAGAAAATCAATTCATATAATACACTCCATCAATAAATCAAAGGAGAAAAACACATGATCATCTCAACTGATGCAGAAAAGGCATTTGACAAAATTCAGCATCCTCTCTTGAGCAAAACATTTCAAAGGATAAGAATAGAGGGAAACTTCATCAATATGATAAAGGGAATATATGAAAAATCCACAGCAAACATCATACTCAAAGGGGAAAGACTGAAAACATTCCCTCTAAGATCAGGAACAAGACAAGGGTGCCCACTGTCACCTTTGTTATTCAACATTGTGCTGGAAGTTCTAGCTAGAGCTATTAGGCAAGAGGCAGCCAAAATGGAAAAGAGGTAAAACTTTCACTGTTTGCAGATGACATGGTCCTATATGTAGAAAATCCCCAAACATCCAGCAAAGCTACTAGTGCTAAAAGAATGCAGCAAAGTGGCAAGATAGATGATCAATATACGCAAAAAAATTAGTAGTGTTTTTAGACACTAGTAAGGAGTAATCTGAGAAGGAAACCCTTTTAAAAATTCCATCTATGATAACCAAAAAATCACATATTTAGGAATAAAATTAACCAAGGACACAAAAGAACTGTACACAGAATACTACAAAAAATTGCCAAAAGAAATCAAGGAAGACCTAAATAAATGGAAAGGCATACCAAATTCATAGACTGGAAGACTAAATATAGTTAAGATGTCAATGCTACCTAAATTGATTTATAGGTTCAATGCAATAACAATTAAAATCCCAATAACTTACTTTACAGAAATAGAAAACCAATAATCAAATTTATTTGAAAGAGCAGGGTGCCCAGAATAGTTTAAAATATCTCAATAATGTAAAATTAAATGGGAGGTCTCACATCACCTGATTTAAAATATATTACAAAGCAACAGTGGTCAAAACAGCATGATACTGGCTTAAAGGTAGATATAGTGACCAATGGAATCAAATGATTGCTCAGAAATAAAATAGATCATCTTATCTATACACATTGATCTTTGATAAGGCAGTCAAGTTGACTCAGTGGGACAAAGGGTCCTTTTCAACAAATGGTTCTTGGAGAACTGGATATCTATATCCAAAAGAATGAAAGAGGACTCCCTTGTCATATTTTATACATAAATTAACTCAAAATGGATCAAAGGCCTAAACATTAGAGCCAAAACCAGAAAACTTTTAGAAGAAAATGTAGGAAAAAAATCTTAAATATTTTGTAATAGGAGGTGGTTTCCTATAACTTAATCCACATTGACAGCAATAAAAGAAGAAATAGATAAGTGGGATCTCCTCAAAACCAAATATTTTTGTCCTTCCAAGGACTTGGTCAAGAAATTAAAAATGTAGCCTATACAATAGGAGACAATATTTGGAAATCACATGTCAGATAAGGGCCTAGTATCCAAAATATATAAAGAGATCTTACAACTCAACAACAAAAAGACAAATGACCCAATTTAAAAAGGGGTAGAAGAGTGGGCCATGGTTGTTCAGCAAGCAGAGTACTCGCCTACCATGGCTGAGAATTGGGTTCGATTCCTGGTGCCTGCCCATGCAAACAAAAAAAAAGAAGGGGGGGGTGCAAAAGACATGGACAGAAACTTTTCAAAGGAAGTAATACAAATGGCTCAAAAATATATGAAAAGATACTCAACTTCACTAGCTATGAGGAAAATGCAAATCAAAACCACTAGGAAATATCATCACACACCCACTAGAATGGTCATTTTCAAAAAGAACATAAAAATACATGTGCTGGAGATAATGTGGAGAAAGAAGAACATTTACTCACTGTTGGTGGGGGTGTAGAATGGTACAACCGCTCTGGAAAGCAGTTTGGCAGTTCCTTAGTAAGCTAAGAATACAACTGCCATGATGTAGCATCATATTCCTAGATATAATATATTCAAAGGAACTGAGGGCAGGGACATGAATGGACAGTTGTAAACTGATATTTATAGTGGCATTAGTCACAATTTCCAATAGATGAAAACAGCTCAAAGGTCCATCAATATACGAGTAGATAAACAACCTGTGGAATATACATACAATGGAATATTACACAGCTATAAGACAGAATAAAGTCATGATGCATTTAAAACATGAATAAATGTTGAGCAAAATTAGCCAGAAGCAAAAAGACAAATACTGCATGGTCTCACTAATATGAATTAACAATAATGAGTAAACTTTGAAGGTTAAAGTTAAAAACACAGGCTATCAGGAGATAGAAAGAGGTTAGATTGGACATTTGATGGTGAAGGAGTAGAGAATGTTCAACAGGATTGATTGTAAGGATATGAAAATGGATCACACAGACCTGAAACTGCTGAATGTAATTTAGTAGCCTTGATTCTTGATATTGATCATATAACTACATAACTTTTATGGTGTGATTGTGTGATTATGAAAACCTTATGCCTGACACTCCTCTTATCCAGTGTACGGGCAGATAAGGAATAAAATAAAGACAAAAATACATACATATATACATACATAAAAGGGGACATAAGAGGTAGGGGATATTTTGGGTGCATTTTTTTTTGAGTAATGAAAATGTTCTAAAATTGATTGTGGTGATGAGTACACAATTATGATGATAGTCTGATCCATTGATTGCATTCTCGTTGGATTATATGGTGTGTCAATATATTTCATAATATTGCATTTTAAAAAGTTTGATCAAACATACAAATATGTACAGTACTGAGAGAAAGCACCAAAGAAGGGTATCATGTTCAGAGGTGGTAATTGAGGGGAGTCTACCCATAGGTGCAAAGGGACAAGAAAAGAAACAATCTTATAGCCCAGAGAGAGATTCAAATTGGAAAGAACAGTTTGTTATTGCTGCCAGGATGCAATATAGGATAAATGGAATGACTTTTACAAGGGGATTTATTAGGTTACAAGTTTATAGCTCTAAAGCCATGAAAATTTCCAAATTAAGGCATCAACAAAAGGATACCTTCACTCAGGAAAGGCTGATCGCATCTGGGGTTTTTCTTTCACATGGGAAGGCACATGATGACATCTGCTGGCCCTTTTCTCCTAGGTTGGTTTCAAATGGCTCTCTTGGCTTCTGTGGGTCCTTCTGACCTCTCCTAGGTTGCTTTTCTTTCTCTAAGCATTTATGAGTCCTCACTTAGCTATTCTAGGGCAAACACTGGATTTCATCTCTGAGTCTCCTGTGACATTTTCTGTCTCCAAACATCTGTCCATCTCTCTGCTCTCTGTATCGACTCTGAACTCTGTCTCTGTTCTCTGACTTTCATTTTCTTCATAGAGGACTCCAATAAACAGATTAAGACCTGCCCATAAAATGTCTGGATTATAAAACTTGGCTTTTCTGGGGGGTTATAACAATTTCAAACCAGTACAGCTAATATTAAAGTATTAAAGCTGGTAACTTTTAATAGCTGAACTGATTTTGGAAAAGAACACACCCCATATTTTCTCTAGATACCTTATGCTCCCCAGCATAACTGCAAATCAGAGGGCAAGGGATGGTTTATCAATTATTTTTATTTTTCTCTGTGCTGGTTTGACAGGATGTATGTACCCTAGAAAAAACATGTTTTTAATCCTAATCCCATTCTGTAAAGGCAGCCGTTTCATCTAATCCCTATTCAGTATCATATGTTTGAAACTGTAATTAGATCATCTCCCTGGAGATGTGACCCAATCTAGAGTGGTTGTTAAGCTGAATTAGGTGGAGATGTGTCTCTGCCCATTCAGGTGGGTCTTGATTAGTTTATTGGAATCCTATAAAAGAGGAAACATTTGGAGAAAGTGAGAGATTCTGAGAGAGCAAAGAATGAGATAGCCACAAGAAGCAGAGTCCACCAGTCAGCAACCGTTGGAGATGAAGAAAGAAATGCCTCCTGGCGAGCCTCATGAAACAGGAAGCCAGGAGAGAATGCTAGCAGAGGACACCATGTTTACCATGTGCCTTTCCAGATGAGAGAGAAACACTGACGGTGTTCACCAGGTGCCTTCTCACTTGAGAGAGAAACCCTGCACTTCAACAGCCTTCTTGTACCAAGGTATCTTTCTCTGGTTGCCTTAGATTGGACATTTCTATAAACTTGTTTTAATTTGGACACTTTCTTGGCCTTAGAACTGTAAATTAGCAACTTTCTAAATTCCCCATTTAAAAGCCGTTCCATTTCTGGTGCATTCTGGCAGCTAGCAAACTAGAACAATTTCATAAAGTAAAATAGAATCATCTCCCAGAGATAAACACTCCTAACTGTTGGGTGTGCCAATCTTCAAACATCTATGTTTTTACAAAATATATACTCACAAACTCACACTAACATACATATTCACATATATTTATGCATCTGCATAAGCAAACATATACACACACATATGCAAAATCATATATTGAACACAATAATTACATGTTGAAAGCATTTTCTATGATCCTCACATATATGTTGTTGTGTTTGTAATTACTTTAACTTTGCTTATATTGTCATCTGCCGTGAAAAAATTCTATTATTTTGTGTAGTCAATTTTTTTTTCATCATTTGGGAGTTCACTTCCTGCTTTAAAAAAAATCGAGCTTATAAAAATATTCTTCTTTAGCCTATGATTTATTTTTAGTTTTTAAAATAAACCTTGAGCGTTTTAAATCATTTAGAATAATTTTTGTATGCTATATGAGAGTTGACATTCTTTTTTTCAATATGGACAGCAATTTTACCAATCATTTATTGAATAGCACATTGTTTTCTCATTGTTTTGAAATATTTTTATCTCACAAAATTTCCACATGTATTGTTTTATTTCTGTGTTATTTTATTTATTGCCAAAGATTTATTCATCTATCCATGTGTTCACTCATTTAATAGTGTTTTTTATGTATATTCTAAATTCTGATAGCATCAGTGCACCTTCAATAGTCAAATTTTTCAATAATTTTTATCCTCTGTCATATATTTAATCCTGTAGCTGACATTTGCAATTTCGTGTAAAGTTGTTGAAAGATGGAAGTCTGATTTAAATTAAATTGAATGTATATATTTTTTGAGATGGGAGACATCACCCTATCCTAAAGGATAATATAGCTTTCTTATTATTAATACATTGCTTTAAACATTTTAGTAAAGTTTTATAATATTCTTAATATCAGTTTACATAGTTTTTATTAAATGCAGATCTTCACATTTTATAATTTTAGTTTAGTTTTCTGTTTTGTTTCGTATTTGCTCTTTTGGATTGATTTGGTTTTGAAATATGTATATTCTAATTTGTCATTGTCAATAACAAGGAAACAATTTGAATGGGAATGTTTTCCTTCTAGCCAGCCACTTTATTGAATTTCCTTAATGTTTGTTTGAATTTCTTGGATATCTTGGGTTACAATATAAACAATAATGATAATGTTGATGGTGATAATAATATTTAAGGTGCTTAACAGTCAAGTTATTAATGAATAACATTTATCAAGCACCTGACATTTTGTTAAACACTTAGATGTGGTGCTCATGGCCGATCAGAAATTAGAGCTGTGAAGGGATAAGCAATTGACCAAGCTCTTCCAGATAATATGTGACTATCTTAGAACCAGAGAAAAGGTCTTTTTCTGACTTCAGAACCCATATAGCCAAACATAAAGTTATAATGTTGCCTATTCTTTGGCTACAAACAAACAAATCCTGAATAAGAGTGAAATTAGATATTCCTATTTGATCTTGAGTTCAATGGCATGTTTCAATACACCTACTACGTTTTTTGTTGTTGGTTTCTAACATATACTTTTTTTTTCATTTTTTAGGAGGTTTTCTTTTACTCCTACTTGATCTAATGTTTCAAAATCAGTAGCAAATGTGGAATATTATTAACTTTCATATCTACTGACACAAGCATATATCAAAATACTGGAATATACTGAGTGCTTTCCTAAAGTTTACCATATTTCTCTCTTCAAATAAACTCCACAACTGCACTGTATATTATTTTAATATTTCTCTGAATGCAATTTATGGTTATTCCAGACTTTTTCATTTATAATTTTAAGTAAAATTGTTCCATAGTTTAATTTTTCAGTGTCATTTAAATCACATTTTGTTTGCAGATTATGCTAGCTTAGTAAGATATCCATATTTGATTATGTTCTGAAATACATATATATATATATATATATATATATTTCTTTTTTTTTCTCATGGGCAGGCACTGGGAACCAAATTGGGTCTCCGGCATGGCAGCTGGGAACCCTGCCACTGAGCCACTGTTGCCTTGAAATTTTATAACATGCATATTTTCTGTGCCCAAACGATTTGATAAAATGTACCTAAAAATTCATCTAGGCTGGCATATTTTTAGAATTATACTTTGAAATCCTTTATAATTTTTCTATGATAATTTATCTTTTCATGCTTTCTAACTTTTGGATTTATTTAGGAAATTTATATCATCCTAGAATATTATCCTTCCCATTAAATTTTTTGCATTTCATTTTCACTAATTCTTACATAAAATAACTTATAATATTGATTTTATTGAAATTTCTTATTGTTTCTCTTTAGTTTTAATGTTGCAAATATTTTCTTTCTTTTCCCAAATCATACTTATTTCATTAGACCAACTTTTATTAGTACTTCTTAAATGATATTTTATTTCTTTTTGTTATCTTCCCTCTACTGCCCTTTAAATTTTCTTAAATTTAAAATTAACTCATTAATTTTCAATCTTTCTTTTAATTTAAAGCTTTTAAAATATCTTCTAAGTATGGTTTTAGAAACATTCCATAAGTGCTTTATATGAAATGATCTAACTTTTGTTAATCTCTAACTGATTTGGAACTATTGCTCAATATTATATTTATGTAATATTTATTTTTATATTTAAATTACACTTTTATTAGAAAATATTTTAAATGGGCTGTATTTTTTTTTACAGGACTCCATGCTTTTTTTACTTTTCACTAAATAATGTGGTCTTTCAATTTTTCACCTTTTGGAATTAATTAAAGTTTATTTAATATCCTGGAGCACAGGTGCTATTTACTTATCGGCAGTAGTAGTATTTGGTACCTGATTGATTGTTGGTCACAAGAGAAAAAATATGTATTTTAATCGTGTATACAGTTCCAATAATAGGAATTGTCACCCTTGTTAATTTTGTAATCTAATTTTTTGTAACATTATTGTCTTAAAATCTACCTGGTCTGTCAAATTCTGAGATCTGTGAAGGGCTCTCATTCTGAGTTTAACTTTGATAATTCTCTTTGCCTTTGTCTTGGGAGTTTAATGGTCCAAAGACCTTTTATATTCTTCATGGACAATCTTGTTTTTTAAATGCAAAATATACCTCTTCATCCTAATTAAGTCTTTAGCCTTAAATTTTGCTTTATTTGATTCACTTGCCAAATGTATCATCTTTCTAGATTTTTCTTTCTTTACTTTCAAACTTGATGTGGCATTTTATTTTAGATGTTTGTGTCGCAATCATACACAGGTAGATTTTTAACCTAATGTAAGTGAGTTCACTAATTTCTAGTATAAAATCTTCAATTCTGGAACATTTTACTTATACTTTAATTCTTTGAAAATAGTGAAGAATAAGAAATCTTCATAAATACTATTTTTCAAACTGTTTTTATAGATTCTTAGATGTTTACTTAATTTTTAGATATTTTGATTACCTTTGGTAAGGTCACATCTAATGGATTAAGACCCATAAAGTAATACAGGCCTCTAGAATCCTTTTCTTCTGTCACTACAATCTGTCTCCATGTAAGTATTTGTTTTCCAGGGTGAAAAAATGAAACAGCCAGATGTTAGGATATCTTTTCAGACAATACATTCAGCATACTCACTTTCATAAGTGCTCCAGAATTATAAATATTAGAACATGTTTGCACCTAGAAAGAAATGCCTCCAGTGTTTAAAGTTCAAGTTTATATGTTGGTAAGATCAAATGTCTCTTGGAGACATTTTGATTGTCCTTAATGTTCTAGTTTGCTAGCTACCAGAATGCAATATACCAGAAATGTAACGGCGTTTAAAAAGGGGGATTTAATGAGTTGCTAGTTTACAGTTCTAACGCCAAGAAAATGTTCCAATTAAAACAAGTCTATAGAAATGTCCAATCAAAGGCATCCAGGGAAAGATACCTTGGTTCAAGAAGGCTGATGAAGTTCAGGGTCTCTCTCTCATCTGAAAAGGCACATGGTAAACACAGTCATGGTTTCTCTCTCAGCTGGGAGGGCACATGGTGAGCAGGGCATCATCTGCTAGCTTTCTCTCCTGGCTTCCTGTTTCATGAAGCTATCTGGGAGGTGTCTTCCTTCTTCATCTCCAAAACGCTGGCTGACGGACTCTCTGCTTCAAGGTGCTGCAGCATTCTCTGCTCTCTCCGAATCTCTTTCATTCTCAAAAATGTTTCCTCTTTTATAGGGCTCCAGAAACTTATCAAGACCCACCCAAATGGGTGGAGACATGTTGTCACCTAATCCAGTTTAACAACCACTCTTGATTAAATCACATCTCCAGGGAGATGATCTGATTACAGTTTCAAACATACAGTATTGAACAGGGATTATTCTATCTTTATGAAATGAGATTTTGATTAAACCATGGCTTTTCTAGGGGACCTACATCCTTTCAAACTAGCACACCTAACTTTGTCAAAATCAGATTGGGAGAGAAAAACAAAATGATGTGAACGACAAAAAAAATTGTCAGTAGCGCAGTAAAATAAACTGTTAAAAGCTCAGATCAGTTCTTGCTATTACCTATTCCAACTGTGTAATTTTACTTATGTGAAAATTAAGTCTCCCAGAGTTTAGACAGCCTTCCTGAAATTATATTATTTCAGTAAGATTGCTAAGGCCATGTCTAAGAATTTCCTTCTGTGAGAGGAAAGCAGCCTGGCATAGAAGTAAGCCTCACAGATTTCCAAACCATTGGGCTGGCCTTACATTCTAAATCTAAACTTACCAGCCTGAAGACACAACCATCCGTTATTAAATCCTACCTTTCCACTTATTGGCCATGAAAACTGGGCAGTTAGTTATATTCTATGCCTGAATTTTCTCATCTGAAAAGGAGTGGTGTATTATATATTGTCAAACACAAATGTTATTCTAAGGAACACATAAAACTGTGCACTGAAAGCACCCAGCTCCTCACAAACCCCCCATAAATACTCTCTCTCTTCCCAGTCTCTTTGATTAAAACAGTCCATGCTAGCTTTCTAGGACTTCGATTAATTATAGGCACAAAACTTCCGTACTACTATTGGGAATCCACTCAGCAGTGGTGGGAATAGATCTGGAACCTTTATCTACAGACAATGTTGCCTTGGGAAGTGTGGGGGCCAAGATAGGGCAGGCCTAAGAGAATTAGGGGATTCTATTCCTTTTAACTGATTCCTAGGAAACGCTTTGTTTTTCCTGTTCGGGCAAATCACTAGAGCATCACCTTTCATTTTTCATAACTGCCAGAAAAGCCTAGTGGTGCCAGTGGGAACCATCAAAAGGAATTATGTTGCTATGTTTCCCAGGGTTAGAAAAAAAAAAGGTTGAAAAAAGTATATAAAAAGGTCTATTTCATGTAACCCTGCCATATCGCCATTTTTAAACCATCACTTACCATCTTATTAGCACCCGCTGGAAATAGATTTGACTCATTCTACTATTGCCAGAACATAACCTTCAGGTTAGGCATCCATTGACGTTATCTTCTATTGCTCTGTAAATCATATCTAGGTCCTTAATTAATAATTTGTTAAATTGAAGACAAATTTGCTTTTGCTTGAACATGCCTGATCGAAAGCACAGATATAATGCTCATAAAATGTTGGAAAAAAAGCAATTTAAAGTAAGACTATAAATTACTTTTAGCTTTTTGCTACCCTCAAGCTATGGAAAGCAAAAATTAATCATTTATTTTTGGAGATGAAATTAGCCTCTTTTTTCTGTTACCTAATCGATGTTTATTCTTCTTAGCCTGATTCTAGTTTCATAGGGAAGTTATAAGGAGATCCCATTTCACTCGTGTACTCAACCTGCTCCACATTTCTTCATCTCCGTCTGGTTTGAAATTCTGTAAAAAAAATGACTTTTGTTTAGTATGCTAAGGGCTTGAGTGTGTCACGTGAACAGTTCAATATCTGCAGTTAGTGACTTCATTTTATTTGTCTCCATCACCAGTGACAATTGCTTTTATTAATGCTCCTGTTTCATTAAGTGACTGCTGAATAAAAAGACTTCTGTTAAGCACATAAAAATACATCTGAAAATTCAGCCAGGTCTAAAAGTGATTGCACTTCACTGCACATGCAATTGCCTCGCGCAATCTGCAATAATGTCTGAGGTTTTACTTCTGGGCTATGGACATCAAACTGTTTTGTGAAAGCTGTTTGATTTTCAATACTTCACTTGGACACTAGCTGCATAGATACAATAGTGCAGATTCAAAACACTTGAAATATTCCATTTTAAATGCGGGATTAAGCTGTTTATTTTTCACCTCGATTGTGGTAGTTTAGCAAATCAGGAACTCTGTGTTCTGCTTCTTCACAGCAGCCCAATAATAGGATCATCTAAACTGTAAGGAAGGGAAAAAATGCCTCTTTACATTTTCCTCTCAGATTATCATCTCTGGTCATCTGCACTGTGCTCAAATTTTCCCCTGAGAAATGTGGGACAGAAGGCAAGTCACTTAAGCTTCCTGGGCTTCTATTTCCTCATCTTTAAAATGAAGATGTCTAATCAGCCATAAAAGATGTTCCTTCAGCACACCCCATCTCCCGTGCAAACCACACTGCCTTGGATGGGGCTCTCTTCCGCTTCCCACGCTAGACTGAGAATTGATGGACAACAGATACTACTTGCCACTTATCATTTTACCCTATCTACGCAAATCACTTCTCATCTCACCCTGCCCCAACTAACTCCCTTTGCTGAAGGGGCCCTCACCTGACACTCCATCTTTCACATGGGAATAAGGAATAAATGCTTATGAAAGTAATGGCTTTCTATGATTTCTCCTTCCACATAATTCTCTACATTTGGGGTGTTACTATGGAGTAGCACTTTTGAGAAAGCAAAGAGGCAGGTCTATGGGGATACATAGGACAAAATTGGGAGGAAGATTTAATTTATTCCTTTGGTTTCCTGAAAACATCACAAACACCTCTACCTTCCACTCTTTTCCCATTTGAGACCACATTCCCCAAAAGTCTGTTTACCATAGGCTTGGAAAAAATTAACAGAGAGCCATTTTTTCCATAAAGGGGAGTTAAAGCTAAAATATGACATGGCACCAAGGATGGCCTTTCTAGTTAACAACTAGCCACTCTTCTTCACCCACAGGTCAATTTTCAATTCCTCAATATTTTATTATTGTTAGTTAGGCTAGCAAGGATTTCCTCTGCTCAGAAATTTAGGGGTGTAAATTAACAGGACAGCACTGCTAAGAACTCCATATTTCTTCCTCAGGCTCCTCAAGATCATGAGAGAGAGTCTGATGCTCATTCTTTTCTTCTCTCCCTCTGGTCTCTTGTGGCCACAGGACCACTCACTGACTGTCTTGGCATCACCATCAAGATTCCTCCACAAGTAGCCAAATGCCCGCACTATACTATTGATACCCAGGCTGTGTGCAGTTTTTGGTGTTGGGAAATCAAATCATGGACAGACTATGTGAAAAACATTCGCATTTAAAGGATTAAAAAACTGACAACTCTTTTCTTCTCTTACCAGAAACGCAGATTCAAATGAGAAATAGATGTGGAAATTTGACAGCTAGGAAATCCTCAGGACTATGGGCAAGTGAACCTGCAAGAAACAGTGAACCCTGAAACTGAGGTTAGCTGCAGGCTAGGAAAAGTGAGATCACATCAGGCCTGATCCTGTAGAACTTAAAGTAGGGATGAGTGGAGAAAGTGTCCTCCTTGCAGGCAGGCACTTGCCATAAGGACAAGTTATTAGAGAGCCCTGGAGTGAAACAGAATTGACTCCAGGTGGCTAGACTAAAGAGAAGTTAATAGAGGGTGAGCATTAGGAAACAAAGCATGGGCAGGCCACAGTGGGAAGCTTTTACCATCACTGGGGCTTATGGGCCAGAGAAAACTAGGATCTTAGAGGATGAGCTACCCACTGGGAACTGCAGCTATAGGGAAACAGAGCTACTTTCAGAGAAGTGGGACCAAGGCAGGGAGGAAAGAGGATAGAAATACTGTGACTTCTACCTGCCCTCCAGTCTGCTGCTAGTGGGTACCTCTGACTAAAAAGCAATGAGAGCCAGAGGGCAAGAAAGCCTGAGTGATGGAGTCTGAAGGATCATCCTTCATCCCACACCCATGCACATGGATCTAAGAGGGGTAAGTAATGACTGATAAGAAAATTCACATACAAGGAACCAATACATTTCCCACTGGAAGGAATGCATAGGGGAAAAGAGAAAGACCAGAGGAGGGTATTCAATCAGATTTTTTTTCTTTTCCCATTAGGTAATATGAGAATTCAACACAATTTTGAGTCATGTGGATATTTCTACTTGTTAGGCCTTCTTCAGTCAACCCAACTCACACAGCCAATCATGCTATCCCTCATGGCCTTTCACTGCCCTAGGGAATTTGGAGATCTTCTTTCTGGGCCCTTGTGCCAGACCCTTGAACTGCTCACCTTTTCAAACAGTTCCACCAAGTGTCTCACTCTTCCCTTCAGAATCAAGCAACTCTTTCCTCCAGGGTTGCTTCTCTAAAGCAGACCTCAAAATGGGCTGCTCTCCTATGAAACTTATCCCTGAAAAGGATAAGCTAAGTCTACTTAAAATGAGGCCTAAGAGTCAACCCCAGGGAACCTCTTCTGTTGCTCAGATGTGGCCTCTCTCTCCCACTACCCTCCTGCTCTACATGGGACATGACTCTCAGAGATAGAAACCTCCCTGGCAATGTGGGACAGAAATCCTGGGATGAGCTTAGACTCAGCATCAAGGGATTGAGAAAACCTTCTTGACCAAAAGGGGGAAGAGACAAATAAGACAAAGACTCAGTGTCTGAGAGATTTGAAACAGAGTCGAGAGATTATCCTGGAGGTTATTCTTACGCATTTTCCTTTTTAGTTTATGGTGTATTGGAGTGGCTGAGGGAAGTACCTGAAACTGTAGAGTTGTGTTCCATAACCACATTTCTTGAAGATGATTGTATGATGATAAAGTTTTTACAAATGTGATTGTGAAAACCTGTGTCTGATGCTCCTTTTATCTATGGTATGGATAGATGAGTAAAAAATATGGATAAAAAATAAACAAATAATAGGAGGAAAAAAGGTTAAAAAATAAATTGAATAGATTGAAATACTAGTGATCAATGAGAGAGAGGGTTAAGGAATATGGTGTGTATGAGTTTTTTCTTTTTTTTTCTTTTGCTGGAGAGATGCAAATGTTCAAAAAAATGATCATGGTGATGAATAGACAATTAGGTGATGATATTGTGAGCCATTGATTGCATACCATGTATAGAATGTTTGTATGTCAAGAAAGTGTGTATGTTTGTTTGTTAAGGACTGACAATAAAAATATATTTATTTAAAATTTTTAAATGAACTGCTTCCATCTCTAAGCAGTATAATGTAGTGGTGGGGAGAATGGACTATATGTCAGATATAGATGCTCATTATAAATGTATCTACATGGTCTATAATCATTTAAACTTTCTGAGACATTAATCTACTATCTATTAGTTTGTTGGTACATGTACTAAATGAGAACATTGAGATAATGTGACAAATTCAAAGTTCAAGCTCTGGCACAAAGTAATTCTCAATAACTGGTAATTACAGTTCCTAAACATTTGCATGTGGCATAACTTTTGCCCTGCAGTCAGGACTTCTCCTCTTAACTATCACCACTTGAGAAGTGGATATGAGATTGGGAAGTTCACTGCATTAACTGTCGGTCAATCAAAATACTTTATTTTCTACATAGAGGATGGTGGAAGTATAACAATTATTAAGCTATTATTTTTGTGTCATCACCTGTGAAACCAGCTAAAATTTTAAACTAAACTCTCTTCTCTTGCCTCTCCATTATCCTTTGACAAATTGCAATCCCCAGAGTTTCTATGGGCATGAAAGTGGCCATCCCAATTATTACCATGACCTGTTAAAATATGGCCTAACAGGCAGCTTCCTGTGTGCACTCACCCAAGCCAGAAATTCTTCTGATAGAACTTGTCATGCATTATTTATGTTACTCTGAAATGCTAATGTAAATTTATGGAATATAATGGAAACATCCTATATATCACAATGTTCCCTTATTAGTCCATGTCTGCCAGAAGAGACTTACAAAATTGCTTCTGTGGAATAATACTATATACACAATATAACTCATCTGTAATTCCTGGGAAATTTGCAATGCATAACTTTTCCTTCATCAAACAGATTTTTTTTCCAATTTCACTGCCCATGGCATCTATCCCTCATTTGGTTGTGGCACACTTCTAGGAACATATATCCCTGGAAGCAGGAAAGGTACAATGCATTCCCAGTTTCTTTTCATCCAGTCAAGGCTGTTTTGAGGAGACGGGCTGGTTTTCAAGGAATTTTGCTAATGTGTTGCTGAGATTTATAAATTCTCTTGGAATTCAGTGTGAGTTGGAAATATTTTCATTCTAAGTATTACAGCCACATCACATAAAGGAACAGCTAGGAGAATACTTGAACAGAATCCAATCATCTTTATATTTTGAATCACCAATATCAAGATCATTCAATCCAATCTAAGGTTATCTCTATTTCTAAGTTTATGATGAGAAAGGGATTTAAGCAGGAGGTGATCTAGGTAATACTATATTTATAAAATTTATTTTTCTTCTATATAACATTTTTTCAGTTGGTCACCAGTCTAACCATCATTAAGACAAAGGTGAACATGAGACTTTTTCACCAGAAATGGTATATATTTGCCAGAAACAAGAGGCACTGTTTTCATTAAGGAAGCAGCTAGGAAGGAATGAAAGAGAGAGAACCCAAGAAGAGAAGTTCACTGGTTATGCTCTAAAATAGAGATTATTTTGTACATTCAAGCAATCTGTTCTTTCTACACAGCGTATGTGAGTTATTGATAGTCCCACTGAACATTTTATACATTCATGACATCAAGGAGTGTTTTCCTTATTGCATGCTTTTGATGGTTTTAGTATGAAATACATTTCCCTACTGAGGACACATTAGAGCAAATGGGATGTTAATGCTTTCTAAAGTCTATAGCAAGCCATCAAATACTACACGTGCAAGTCAGGTGAGGAAAACTTGCCATGTAAGCATTTATACCTGAATTATAAAGGTCTTTCAAGCTATAACTTCATATGGCATGAGAGATACAGTTCTAGTCTTTTCTCACACATTCCAGGGATTTCTTTTTTCTCTCCACCTTTCTCTTTTTTACAAATGTAGCTTCATTCTTCTCTACTGGCTTCTTCATGACTTCTTAACTATTGTTGGCCATAACGGTTTGTTTTAATGTGAGGAAAGTAGCCTTGGGGCCTCCTACCTCTTACAACCTTATTCTTATCTTTTAGATAAATTTTATTCTGTGTGGACATGTCCCCTTTTTCTCTTATGTCCTATTCCTGCCCATGTCTGCTTGGAAAATATGTAAAAACAAGGTGGTATCTGGCTATTATAACAATTATTACAAAAATCTACATCCCAATTTCTCTTTTTTGCTGTTGCTGTCTTCCTTTTTAACACGGCCCATAGCATGCAATAGCAGTTTTCCCCTGAACCCTGGACTTAAACACTCTTTGTACTCGAATCATACCTTTGAAGTAGTTCTTGTAAGAACTAATTTATATGTCTAGTGTTAATCAGTGGGACACATAGGTTTATACAACACCTTTCAATCTTGTTCATTTTCAGTATGGTAATATTACTTATAGACCCACTAGTGAACTGCCTTCACTTCTATTGATTCCCTTACATTGGGGTTCAACCTCATTAGCTAACTGTTCACCCATCTCTAGATTCTATGTATCTCTAAGTCCCCTATGTTCTGTATTATAAGTCTCTGATATTACTTTTACCATGGTTATAAAACTGGAATCATACAGCATCTATCTTTGTGTGGCTTATTTCACTCAGCATTATGACCTCAAGCCTCATCCATCTTGTCATGTTTCAGGACGTCATTTCATCTGTTGATGGGCATTTGGTTTGTTTCCATCTTTTGGCAATTGTAAATAATGCTGCTATGAATACCAGTGTGCAAATGTCTGTTTGTGTCATTGCTTTCAGCTCTTCTGGGTATATACCAAGTAGTGTTATTGCTGGGTCATACTAGATATTAAGTTCCTGAGGAAATGCCAAACAGTCTTCCCTAATGGCTGCACCATTATACATTCTCATTTCTTCTTAATACCAACATTATGAGAGAGCTATAGCAAAATATTATTATTTGCACTTTGAAATAAAGATATTTAGACTGGTCTTTAAAGCTGCCTATGACTTGGTATAATCCTGATGTAGTATCATTAACATAACAACTTGAGATATAACTAACCAAACAGCTTTTTTTTAAATTTGCATATGGGCAGGAGGCACCAGGGATCGAACTCCAGACCTCCAGCACGGCAGGTCGGAGCTCTGCCTGCTGAGCCACGGCAGCCGCCCCCAAACAGCTTTTGATGCATATTGGTGAAACTTTACTAATAGAATGACTGGGAATGAAGTCTATATTTTAAGCTTAAGAAATCCCTTCATTGGTTCTTCCTCTACTCAAAACCTAATTCATCATTATATAATGATAAAAATCCTATTGAGGGCAGGCTGAATTTTAGAAATAATGTTTCTCTCCATTTTTTTAATGATATGCCAATTCAATTAATTTCAACTTGTAATTTTTGAACACATTCTATGCCAGACCTTATATAAATTAGAGGGATAATGAGGGTGGTGAAATAATGACCCCATCCTAAATATTCAATTACTAATGGTCAGATTATTAATTAAAAAAATTTCAGTTAAGTTCAAAACTAAGTACTAAGTTGATGGTAGGTAGAGAGAAAAACTGACCCTCAAACTGGATTATTAAGACTGAGAAAGACAGGACTTGTGAAAAGCTTGTGCAAAGTGTACAAAGCAGAAAACAATACGAGGGTTTCAAATTTCGGTATAGCAGGAGCATAAAGTCCAGACTGGAAATTGCTGAAGAAGAGACGAAGGTTCATATTGTGCAGAGACTTCGTGATAAAGAATGATGTGACCAGATTTGCCTGTTACATAGTGAATGGTTTGATTAGGTGGAGGGGGAGCAGGAAGAAGGAGGTAAAACTAAAACAAAATAGTTGTGCTAAAAAGCTAGGTAATTACAAGGTTTTTTGCATCAGACATGCATTGCTCTTTTTTTTCCTCTTGTCAACTCAAACCCATTTTCCCTGGCTCATTGCTAAACACTCTTTCATGAAAAAGTGTTTCTAATCATTCAGTGCCAAGATATTTGGCCCATCTTCTGAAATTCCATAGGATATTTTAATACTCAGATTTTAGTAGCTTATCCTGCATAACAGACAATGCCAAAATCTCCTTGACTTTCAACAGTAAATATTTGTTACTCATAGTACAGATTGGTTGATTGTCTCTGAAGTTCTACTTCTAGCTGGAGGTCATATTTGGGTCTACTACACACATCTTCGTTCTGGGGATCCAGGTTCAGGAGCAGCTCTCATCTGGAACTGCACATTTTCACAGTAGAAGGAAGTGAGAGAGGGCAAGCTTCCCTTCAAAAATAGCATTTGCCACATCTGCTCATATTACATCAGCTACAACAATTGCCAAACTCAGCATTAAGAAGAAGTGAGTTGACTACCTTAATTTTTCCAGCTACCCTTTAATGAATCCTTTAATGCTTCTCATCATTGTGCTCTATCACTTTCTTATTTTATAATTAATCCTCACTAGAATTCTTTGAGAAAGTTAATACTTAATTCTACTTTATAACAACTGAGGTTCAGAAAAACCCAAATCACCCAGCAAATAATTAGAAAATACAGTCATTCATTCATTCACTCATTTGTTCACTCCTTCATTCAACAACTATTTACTGAGTATCTAGTACGTGCAGTGAACTATTCTAGGTCCTAGGGATACTATGGTGAAAATAACAGACACAGATCTTTTTTCTCATGGAGCTTTTACATTAGTGGAAGAGATACCATAAATTAATAAAAAGAAAATAAAAGTTTGTTAAAAGTCCTAGGCACAGAACAAAAATAGAGAAACATTCTAGACAATAGCCATGTAATACAAAGTTCAGGAATTATAGCAGACTTATCTGGCTCCACAGTTCACATCATTGTCACTGTCATGTCTACCTTATGACACCTCTTACATTACTTTTCAGAACTATTTTATTTTATTCACAATTAATATTTCATATTCTCATGTTATGCCTCCACAGTTGGATCACAACCAATGTACAAGAAGACACCATTTAATTTGCATCTTGGTAATAGCCCATTTTGCTTAATATAATGCATTTGCCTGATTAATCATAAAAGAATTTGGGAGGTAATCTTCAAATAAACCTATCATCGTATAAATAATTAAGATAATCAGATAGAATAGCATGCTTTCAACTTCCTTTCACACACTGACAGTAGTTAATGTATTAGTGAAGAAGGAGTCATATATTCGCTTTACTGATACAGTATGTGTTACACTGTGTTTGGTTTTCTGTATCTAACTTCTTTGATGAAAGTTCATTTTTAAGAAGGAGGACATATGATAAGTGTTCTTATTTAATTTTGTAATATTCAAATTTATTGTAACAAATGTGTATGTGCTTTATCTGTTTTATCTATCTGTTAAAGGAGTATTACAAATGCAAAAAAAGTATCTCCTTCCTCCTTTCTCCATTCTCCACCTATCTTATTTTTCTGCCTGTCAAAAGGAGAGACTATGCAAATGCACTGTGGTGAAAAGGGGAAAGACGTACTCATTTTTGGCATTATAAAACTGAGTTTCTGACCAGGAATTCCATTTCTGATGACGCCTACATATATGATGGATGATAAATTACTGAACTGTTCTTTCCTCCATCTATCACTTTGTACTAATAATGACAAGAAATTCATGGCTTATACAGCTGCTGAGATAAGAGAATTTAAAATAGGATCAAAATTCAAAAGCCTATTAGATAAATGTAGTAATAGCAGCAGCAACAGTGGTAGTGGCACGAATTGAAGCAGCAGTAACTCAATTCAATAAAGTTAGTACTGTTATTGCAAGTCTCCAAGCAAAGCCTCCATCTGAAGAATGACTGGAAATGCATAATGCCCTGTTTACCAGATAATGTGAGTCTATTCAAAGTAGATGAATATGGGTTCTGGTTATAATATTGCTGGGGACCATATATCACATGTAAAATACATGTAGTAAGATTTTACCCAAGTACAACTTCTCCCTCCCTCACATGCCAAGTCAAACCCCTCCCCAGGAGGGTGTGCCCACAGACTAGGCTGAGGATCACTGCCAGAAAAAAATGATTGCTGTTGCTGAAGAGCTTTGCATCCCCAGTTGATAGGCATTACTCTAGATGTTGCCTAAAGATTCTGTGGTATAGATAGCACTAATGAACTTCATGGGAGAGAGAGAATTGTTATAGAACACTAACAGTTATGCTAAAAAATTATTCATTTTTATATAAAATTCAAATTTTACTAAGCACTCTTATTTTTATTTACTTAATCTAGAAATCTTGAGGATAGAGGAAGATATATAAATATTATCATGCCAGACTTAGCCTGGTAGTCTGGCCTTTTTCAGGTTCTCTGGTGCATCTCAACATCATGGAATAGATAATGGAACACCCCATGTACAACACAAAGGAGTATATCATTACAGAGACCCACATATGTCATGAGTTCCTTCTTCCCAGTGCAACACTATACAATCCCCACTTGAGTTAGTCCTTGTACCATTTCCATAACAAACATCACCTCATTATGAGCCCAGGGACATTTCCGAGAATAATGGGAGAAGTAAATCTGCAAATGAGGTCTTTAGCCTCCATTTAGAAATGTATCTTCACTCATTCTGTCAGAACAAACACACTGAAATCTTCTAACAAACATCATACTATTTTATTTTTTTCATAATTCTACCCTTACTGCCTGCCAGAAATATGGGAAATATGTGCTGAATGAATGAATAAATGCCTGATTGAACAATAAGTCTCTAGAATGTCAACTAGGATAATGGGAAAAGCAAAACATTTTTGTATTAAACTTATTGATCAAGAAATATAAGGCTCAAATCTTGTCTTGATGCATGAATTTCTATATGAACTATTCCCATCAGTTCTAGTAGAATTTATTAACAAATTGTTCTATGATTCACAAGACAATACAATGCAATATATTAGCCAGATGCATTGTCTTCTAATGCAATATTTATTTTGGAAAATACAATAATAAAATATAATAATAATATTCTTACTTTATGAATAAGAACAGAGTGTATTTAGACCAGTGCTTATAAAACTTGTCTATATATTAAGTAGAAGACATATGCAAACCATATTTCAAAGAATACAGCATTCAAAATATTTAAATTATTGCTAATTACAATACTGTTTCATTAATGGTACTCTGGAAAAAATTCTACAAAAATATTACAAAGCTAACTAGTATATCAGATCCATGCCCAAAATTGTAAAATAAAAATATTATACTTAACTCATGCATTTCAGAGTAGTAAGAGGCTATCCTCATAACTCAAGTCTTTGATGCTATCAGAAAAGGAATCCAAACTCAATCATAGCTCTACATCCTCAAATGGCCTTCACAAAGAAAAATGCTACCAAAATAAAGCAAAGATAAACCTAATCTCTAAACAGATTTACTACCACCACAAGCACCATATTACTTCTCCACAACCACCACCATCACTTCACTTCATTATCTGTTCAAGATTGTGTTTTTTTCTTATGGGAGTGATCAAATTTGTTTTTTCCTGTATTATAATCATCTCTTTTCCTTTGAGCAACAGTGAAATCAATGCACTACTTTACTATGAGGGATTAAGGAAGACAGAAGCAGAAGAGCAAGTTCTCAGATACTTCTGGGGCCAGGGAGAGGGAGACAATTTTCAAACTTCCACATAGCTCTAAGATGACCAATGCTTAGTCTTTGCCAGCCAGACTCAGTCTTAAAGCACAAAAGAATCAACAAAAAAGATGTTCTGCTCAGTCTAGCTCTCTTCAAATCAGAGCAGCTCAGGGACATAATCACCACTTTTCGCAGAATAACGCTTACTCTGACCATGGGGTATGCAATCAGAACAATTAGAGCAAATTGTTGTGTTTTTTTTTTTTCACAATGCACAGTGGATGTGCATTTCTATGGAGAGCAGCATGAAGTTGTCCAGGTTTTTTGAATTTTCTAGTCCACCTGTGGAGCAGGCCTCTAGGGAGAAACCCATGGCAAAAATGAACTTTTCTGTGAACACTTTCCATTTTTCCTCAATAAAACTTTAACTTCTCTTGATTTTCTGAAATTGCTGTTTTATGTGCAGCAGAGTTTCTTGAGAAGAACCATCTGGGAACTGATAGGCATGGCCCTCAAATTGATAGATGACATTTTTACCTGCAATAATCACATAAACAGACACAGACACTTTAAGCATTAAGCTTTACCTGGCAGTTGGTTTAAAAATAAATCGGTATATTAAAATAACTATGTATTCCAGAAATCTGTACAATGAATTTACTTTACTGGGTATTCAGAAATTTGTTTTCTAGCCTATTAGGAAAACAGAAGCACTGGCAAAAGGACCAAGCAAGGAGATGGAGACATTGAGGTAGGAGGGGAATGCTCTATGCTAAAGTTTAAAGGTAAAGTTTACCTTCTCAACCTTCAGAACACAATATCCCAACATCTTTTCTAAGCCTTCCAAAACATCCTGGAGTATAAAGGAAAAATATAGTCTATATGGAAAATGATGGTACATGAAAGATGATCGTACTTTTAAACTAGCTATTCTTAATCTTAAAACAAGAACACTATATGTTCTGTAAGTAAATGCCATGAATTATTATCAAAACAGTAACAAAGAAAATATAGGAGGGTCATCATTTTTTTTCATACTTAAATCATTACTGCCCAGCCCATCTTCCAAACATTTTTTGTTTTCCTGTTTTAACTCTTTATCTATGGGGCAGATGCTTAAAATTTACATCTAAAAGAAAGTAATTGATATGGAGTTCTGCATAGTTTATCTTTTGTTCATTATAGAAATATCTTTAAATTAATTAAAACCTAGTCATCAGCATGTAAAAATTATCTTTTCTGGGAAATCTATATGGCAGGGATGTGTTTTTATTGTTACTACTTTATAAAATAATAAACTAAACAGAAGTTATTTTTACCTCTTTGTATTCGTTCAACAATTTTCTGACAAAATAATATATGGCAAATAATAGTGTAAGTGGTGACAGGGATGGGAGGTTCTATAACGATCCCATGTGGGCAATGGAAAGCTTCTACAGGGGAGAGAGTCTATCTAAATTAGGTGAGCAGGAATGGAACTCTTTCTACCCTACCATTACTTAAGTCAATAACTTCATTAATACATGGAATATATACATACATATTCTTGGAGAAATTATACTGTGCCATACTAGTTGAGCATAATTTCCACAAAAACCTTATATTCCTGATTCTTCTACCTGCAGTTAGCATCTGCCTTCTTCTGATTATTCTGCCTCAGCTCAAATGCCACTGTTTGAGAGAAAGCCTGTCTGTGCATTTCTGAAAGTTAGACTATTTGTTAAAGCTTGTTTCAATAGCAAAAATAAATAAATAAATAAATAAACATATCTATCAAGGTATTTATTGGTTGAAAAAATTATGTCATAGTCATGTGATAATATTTTATTACTAAAATCGTACTTTTGAAGAATATTTAATAAACTAAAGAGACATGACATACTATTCAGGAAAGACAAATTATGAAACAATATACAATAGGATCTCAATTTTTAAAATGAGAGGTCTATTTATATCTATATTCATAAGCAAAGAAAAAACATTGCAAAGGCACTTACCAAAATGGCAGTAGTTTTTATAGAATCTTATTTTCAAAATAACTTGTATGTACATGCAATGCTTTCTTAATTGTTAAAAAAAAGAAATAAAAGAGAAATAGCTTTCTGGCTGCTAAAATGTCATGTACATCATCCTTGACAATATATTTTTTTTAATCATTGCTTTTCAGTTAGATGTTGTGTTGTCACAGAGATGCCCTTCAGTTGCTGTGGTAACAAATGAATAATAACCATACACTTGTATAGCACTTCACAGCTCACAAGTTCCTCTCTCATTCAGTACCTCATTATGATCAGCAAAAACCCAGAAAAAGTTCTGAAGGAGGCAGATCTAGAAAGTAGAGACTTAACAGGTTAGCTGAATTGTCTATGGTTGCTGCTAATAACATTTTAAATGTTCCTAGTAATCTAAGCTCTCCTGGATTCTTAATGCATCTCATAGTAGATGCCCCATCCTTCTATCTATCTATCTATCTATCTATCTATCTATCTATCTATCTATCTATCTATCTATCTATCTATCTATGTATCTATTTATATATTCATTTACTTGAAATAATAGCCTTAAAAAATGAGTATATAATAAAATGGAGCTGGCCAGTTTTCATCAGAGATGAAAGGCCCCAGGACCTATAGGTCTGTCTTTATGGGGTTCCCAAATCCTAGCACAGTTTGCACACCACTGCCCTACTTTTGAGTGCCCTCCTGATCTAGTTCCATAATTATCAACCTTCTCACAGAGGCAGAGAGAGCTAACATCAGCAGTTCAGGTACAGTTCTTCTAAACTGAATCTGAGAGAGAAAGAATGAGAGATAGAGTGAGAGAGAGAGAAAGAGATTCTTTTTATGATCTCAAATGCCAGGAAATGTTAATTTCCACTAAGAGTTTTAATCCCAGCTCTTAAATGAGCCCATGAAGCCTCAGAATCTTCATCTATAGAGCAAAGATTGATGATATCTATTGCAGTGTTGTTGTGAGGCTTGACACTATGACGAGAAATGAGACACATGCAATGAATTCAATTACTTTATCTTTCTCCCATGATGTTGCCCAACCATGTTTTATCAATTCACCCTCTTATATGCATCCTTCTCTGGATCATAGCTTGAGTTGAAATCTTGGTTTTCACATCATATTGGTTACCAAAAAAATTCAGTTTTCATAATTATGACTCAGTTTCAGGATTTAAAATTTTGGCCTAAATTAATTTCTGCACTTCAATTTCACATTTAGTCAATAATTCTCCCCCTAGCTACACCTCAGGCATAATCTACTTTACTTGTGATAGGACCCAGCAGGGGAATATGGTGTGGTCTTACACTTTTTTTCAGTTTTCAAGTACTCTCCAAAGAGAAAGTCAAAGTCAGTAGAGAAGAAGATCTTAGACTAAAAGGAATACAAATCTCACATCTTGGTGTTATTGTGGTTTTCTCTGGGCTAATACAGATCTCTATTTTTCCATTATGGTGATCTTCAAATCCAGGCTCTACTGTTAAGTTTTCAAAGCCACTGCACGGTTTAGCCTGTCTCTTAATAAATCCCTCCACTTCTCACTCTTAGGATTCTGCCTTCTGGCCATTGCAGGAAGCTCCTGGAAACTGTTCTCCTTCAAAATTATATAGGTGGGATACAAGCACTGTTCTTTATAGCCAAATGTGTCCCCAAAATCCAAGTGACATGTCAAGCTTTCCAAAGAACTTTCTCATCACTTTTGCTCTGGTCTTTTGACAAAACAAGGGTCGTAGTTTCCATAACTCATAAATATTCAGCCAGTACTCCCAAAATCTTCATGGATGCATCCCTCAGAACTTTGCTTCCTTGCCTGGTGACAGGTTAGAAGGATTATCTCTTACTCTATCACCTAGTATGAAAGTGTAACAATATAACCTTTTGTGCTGGTTTGAAAGGATGCATGTCCCCTAGAAAAGCCATGTTTTAATCTAAATCCCATTTCATAAAGGCAGAATAATCCCTTTTCAATACTGTATGTTTGAAACTGTAATCAGATCATCTCCCTGGAGATGTGATTTAATCAAGAGTGGTTGTTAAGGTGGATTAGGTGACGACATGTCTCCACCCATCTGGGTGGGTCTTGATTTGTTTCTGAAGTCCTATAAAAGAGGAAACATTTTGGAGAATGAGTGATTCAGAGAGAGCAGAGCAGAACAACACAGTCATGAGAAGCAGAGTCCACCAGCCAGCAACCTTTGGAGATGAAGAAGGAAAATGCCTCCCAGGGAGCTTCATGAAACAGGAAGCCAGGAGAGGAAGCTAGCAGATGATGCCATGTTTACCATGTGCCCTTCCAAATGAGAGAGGAACCCTGACTGTGTTCACCATGTGCCTTTTCTAGATGAGAGAGAAATTCTGACTGTGTTCGCCATGTGCCTTCTCACTTGAGAGAGAAACCTTGAACTTCATCGGCCTTCTTAAACCAACCATCTTTCACTGGATACCTTTGATTGGACATTTCTATAGACTTGTTTTAATTGGGACATTTTCTCAGCCTTAGAACTGTAAACTAGCAACTTATTAAATTTCCCTTTTTAAAAGACATTCTGTTTCTGGTATATTGCATTCCGGCAGCTAGCAAACTAGAACAACCTTTCCTTCTAAGTTAAAATAAAAAAAACCTCCCTAATTCCCAGACTCACTATTTATAATTGCAAATTTTAAACTTCGCTTATAAATAATGGCAATGAGTAACATGGCTGATAATGTCTGGACATGTTTTGCTATTTTGAAAGCGCAGTACTGATGTGCTCACCAACTTTCTATCTTCCTTGGTCCTCAAAATTCAGGCCTGAGCCAAAATACTGAGATAGTGAAAAGACCCGGATACATATTCTATGAAGGATGCTCGACACTATCATCACACACACACACACACACACAAAATCCACACTATAAATAGGGTACCTATTTACTACCTCCAAAATTATAAGGAAATCTTCAATTAGTGGCAGCATTAGTAAAGATATCTCTGGCCAAAGATTTGCATATAGTAATATTATCATATGAAACTGTACAGATAAATACAACGGCCAATTTAGGGGGTTGAATATTCTTAAAAAGAAGCATCATTCTTCTACTTCTGAAGTCTTCCCTTGACTCTTTAGGACTGTGCTTAGGACAGAATCTACTTTTTTAAAAAACTTCTTATTTCAAAGTACTTTAAAATTTACAGAAAAATTTTTAAAAATTCCCAGGTACCCAGATCCCCCATTATTAACATTTTCCTGCTTTTGCCATATCATTCTTTCAATCCATCTATTGGCGTATATGTCTATCTATCTATCCACTTTCTGAACACTTGAGTGTAGGTTGTATAATCATGCCCCTTAAACACATAATGATGTCATGTATAGTTCCTAAGAACAAGGCTATTCACTTATATACTCATCTTAAGTGCAGTTGTCAAGTTCAGGAAATAACATTGATATACAAGTTTATCAGCTATATTACCATTTTTTTCATATGCCCCAGTAATGTCCTTTGAGTCTTTTCTCTTCCCTTTTTAGAACCCAACTAGGATCATGTATTGTATTATTGTCATTGTGTCCCTATTTCTTTTTTTTAATTATTATTGGTACGTATATCCAATGTGAAATTGCCCATCTCAATCACTCCAAAAATTCAGAGGGATTAAACATACCCACAATTTTATGGTACACACACCACCTTTCATTACTAAAACTTTCCCATCTACTAAACAGAAACCCTATACTTGGTGTGTATTAGATGCTCACTCCCTGTCCTCCCCCGCCAATGGCTACCTGTACTCTAATTTCAGTCTATTTGAGCTTGAGTATTCTTATTTTCCTTGTAGTCATCATGGACTTGAATTTAATTTCCTAAATCTATAAAAATCTTGTTTACTTTGAGACCAACTTAGCAACAGTATACACAAATACTGCTTCTATACTCTACTGTCCTCTCATGTTTATGTAGTCATTGTCACAAATTATAAATGTATCTGTACATTGAGTCCCAAAACATTTATTTATAATTATGACATGCATTTTCCTTTTAGATCCTGTAGGAAGCAAAAAGTAGAGTTACAAAGCAAATAAACTGGTATTTATACATACCCATGTTGTTACCTTTACATGAGAATTTTATTTCCTCATGAGGCTTTGATCTATTTTCTATTGTTCTTCTCTTTCAACCTGCAGAACTCTCTTTAGCATCTCACGTAACGCTAATCTAGTGATAAGAAATGCTCAGCTTTTGCTTACTTGGGAATGTCTTACTATCTCCCTCATTTTTAAAAGACAGTTTTGCCAGGTAAGGAGTTATTGGTTGACATTTTTTTTTCTTTCAGCAGTTTAAATATGTCATCCCACTGCCTTCTTGCTTACATAGTTCTGAAAAGAAATGAGCACTTTATTTTAGTGTAGTTCCCCTGTACAAAGCACATGTATTCTTTCTTGCTGCTTTCAGAATTTACATTTGGCATTTGACAATTCGGTTAGCTGCAGTGTAGGTATATTGGGTTCATCCGTTCATGTCTTTCATTAAATTAGGGAAGTTTTCTGCCATTATTCTAGAACATTCTGCATCTTTATTCTTCTTTCTCCTTTTGGGATGCCCATAATGCAGATAAGCTTGATGGTGTCCCTCAGATTCCTCTGGCTCTGTTCATTTTTCCTCATTCTTTCTACTTTCTGGTCCTCAAACTTTATGCTTTCAGTTGTCTTATCATCACAGTTACTGATTCTCTCATCTGACAGCTCCAATCTGCTGTTAAACTCCTCCAGGAAATTTTTAAGTTCTGTTGTGGCCTACAGTTCTGTTTGTTCCTTTTCATACTCTCCACCTCTTTACCAATAATCCTTTGTGTTCATCCATTGTTTCCCTAATATCCTTTATTTATCAATATTTTCTTGTACTTCACTGAGCATATTTAGGACCATTAAGAAAATCTTTGTGGGATATGTTCAAGGTCAAGTCCTCTTTTATTGATGGAAATTGTTTCCTCTAATGCTCTAATCTTCTCCTTCACCGGAGTCATCACTGCCTGTTTCTCTGCATGTTTTGTAACCTTTTGCATAAATCTAGATATTTTGATACTTTACTGTGCTATTGCTGGAATTCCTGGCATGCGTTCCTTAAGGTTGCACCCAGCTATGTTATGATAGAGTTCTCCTTGAATGCTAGGAGGAGGGAGGGAGGGAGGGAGAGAGAGAGAGAGAGAGAGAGAGAATAAAACATGTTTCATGGTCTTTGAAAATTGACCTGTGCTGGTGCTCTTCTTCAGAGTTTTATCCATATAGTGAGTTTAGAGAATAACTGGAAGCCAAAAGACAGGGTCAATCTGACCCGTTCTGTGCATGTGACTTGTCTTGGACTTGTGTGTACAGCCATAGAAATTCTCCTAAATAAACAAATAAGAATATCTCTTCTTCCCTAGGAAACAATTTCCTCACAGTCCCAGATACTACCACATATATCATATGGCCATAAAGCCATGACCGGACTGTTCTACCTCTGCCTTCTATAGGAGGGCTCGGTAGACTCTATAAGGTCATTTTCACCTAACCTCTGAAACCTACATATATACAGACACATATACACACACACAGATATTTCCCTATGATTAACTCTTTGCATTATTAGTGTGGTACATTTTTACAATTGATGAAGAACATTATTATCAATGTACTGTTACCTATCATCTATGGTTTACATTAGGATTCACTGTTTGCATTGTACATTCCTATATTTCTTTTTTAATTTGATTCTAGTAATTATATATATATAAACAAAAATTGCCTCTTTTAAACAAATTCAAATATATAATTAAGTAGTGTTAATTACATACACAATGTTGAGCTCCAATCACAACCATCCATTACTAAAATTTTCCATCAACCCAAATAAAAATTCTCTGCTAATACAGCATGGCTCCCCATTTCATACCATCACCCAGCCCTTGGTAAACTGCATTCAAGTTTCTAATTCTATGAATTTGCTTATACTAATTATTTCATATCAATAAGAAGACACAGTGTTTGTCCTATTGCACCAGGTTCATTCAACTCAATATGACGTCTTCAGTGTTCATCTTTATTGTTGCATATATCATAATGTCATTTCTTTTTAGAGCTGAATAACATGCCATTAAATGAGCATGTCCCATTTCATTGAACTTCTCATCTGTTTGGAAGGACATTTGGGCTGCTTCCATCTTTTTGCAGTTATTATTAATGGTGCTCTGAACACTGGCAAGCAAATATGTTGTGAAGCCCCAATTTAAATTCTTTGGGGCATATATTATAAGTGAAATTGCCAGGTTTATGGTAATTCCATATTTAACTTTCTGAGGAACCACCAAACTATCTTCCACAGCAGCTGCGCCATTACACACTCATCAACAATTAGCAAACATTTCTATTTCTTCACATACTCTTCAACACTTGTAGTGTCTGCTTTCTGTTTTGTTTTTTAATAGTATCTATTCTAGTGATTATGAAAAGATATTTCATTGTGGTTTGATTTGATTTCCCTAGTGGATAATGATGTTGAGGAATTTTTATGTATTTTTCAGCCAGTTGTATATCTTCTTTGGAGAAATGTTGATGCAAGCCTTTTGTCCATTTTTTAATTGGGTTGTTTGTCTTTATTTTTGAGTTGTAGGATGTTTTTATATATTCAGTACGTAAAACCCTTATTGAATATCTAATATCCAAATGTTTTCTCACATTCAATAGTTTGTCCTTTTACTTTCATGATAGAGTCCTTTGATACAGAAAAGATTTTAATTTTTATGAAGTCTGATTTATCCACTTTTGATTTTGTTGCTTGTACTTTTAATGTAAAAGCTAAGACACAACTGCATTATACAATGTCCTGAAGATTTTTTTTTCTATGAGTTTTTGTTGTTGTTGTTTTGTTTTAGTTTTGGTTCCTATATTTAGGGTTTTTGATCCATTTTGAGTTAATATTTGTATATGGTACACCTTCATTTTTTTGCATTTGTATATCCAGTGTTCTAGTTTGTTAGCTACCAGAATACAATATACCAGAAACTGAATGGCTTCTAAATAGGGGAATTTAATAAGTTGCAAGTTAACAGTTTTTAGGCCATGGAAATGTCCTAATTAAAGCAAGTCAACAGAAATGTCCAATCTAAGGCATCCAGGGAAAGATACGTTGATTCAAGAAGGCCGATGAAGTTCAGGGTTTCTGTCTCATCTGGAAAGGCATACAGCAAACTTGGTCAGGATTTCTCTCTCACCTGGAAAGGTACATGGCAAACACAGCATCATCTGCTAGCTTCCTCTCCAGCTCCCTGGGAGGCATTTTCCTTCTTCATCTCCAAAAGTCACTGGCTGGTGGACTCTCTGCTTTGTGGTTCTGTGCATTCTGTCATCCTTCTTTCCTCTCTCAGAATATCCAAAGGTTGCTGGCTGAGGGGCTCTGTGGTTCTCTTGGCCTCATGGCTGTGCTCAACTCTGCTGTGGCTTTCTCATTGTTTTCAAAAGGCATTCTCTCCAAAAAATATCTCCCCTTTTATAGGATCCCAGTAAAGTAATCAAGACCCACCTGGAATGGATGGAGACACGTCTCTACCTAATCAAGTTTAATACCCACACTTGATTGAATCACATCTCTAGGGAGGTAATCTAACTAAAATTTCCAATATACAGTACTAAATAAGGATTAGAAGAAACCATTGCCCCCACAAGTTTGACTAGGATTAAAATATGGCTTTTCTAGGGTACATAAACTTTTCAAACTGATACATCCAGTTTATTTGGTACAATTTGTTGAAGCAACGATTCTTTCACAATTGAGTGAACTTGACACCCTTGTCAAAGATCAATTAGTCATAGATGTGAAGGCTTGTTTCTGAAATCTAAATTAGATTTATTTGGTCTATATATTTGTCCTTGTGAGTGTACCATCCTGTTGTGATTACTGTAACTCTGTAGCAAGTTTTTAAATTGGAAAGTGTGAGCCTTTCAAAATTTTTCTACATTTGTTTTGATTATTCAAATACCACAAAAATTTGATAATTGGTTTCTCCATTCCTGCAGAGAAAGCTTTTAGAATTTTAGAATTTAGAATTTTTAGATTAGGGTTGCATTGAATCTGCAAATAATTTTAGATAAAATTGGAACCTTAACAATATTTAGTCTTCCAATCCATGAACACAAAATGTTCTTTCATTTATTTAAGTTCTCTTTGATTTACTTTAGCAAAGTGTTTTAGATTCCCATATATAAATCTTTTAAATCTTTGGTTAAATTTTTCCAAGGATATTTTATTATTTTGTTGATATTGTAAATGGAATTTTTTTGTTTTGATTTCCTTTTAGATTATTCATTACTAGTGTATAGAAATACTGACTAATTTTTGCTTATTGAACTTGTACCCCACCGTTCTGCTGAATCAGATAATTAGTTCTAGTATAACTGTGGATTTCCCAACATTTTTTCTACATATGTGTACATAATCTTCGCATAGGAAAAATTTTACTTTTTTCCCCCAATTTGGCTGTCTTTTGTTTCTTTTTCTTGCCTAATTCCTATGGCTAATATTTCCAGTACAGTATGAATAACAGTGGTGACAGTGGGTATCTTTCTTATACCTGATCTTAAAGGAAAAGTTTCAGCCATTCACAATTGAGTATTATGTTAGCTGTAAGTTTTTCATACATGTCCTTTATCATGCTGAGGAAATTTCTTTCTGTTCCTGGTTTTCTATGTGTTTTTTATCAAGAAAGCACACTGCATTTTGTAAAATGCCTTATCTGTGTCAATTAAGGTGATAATTTGCTTTTTTTCCCCTTGGTTCTAAGAATATGGTATATTATATTTACCGATTTTCTTATGTCAAGCCACCCTTTCATAAATCCCAATTGATCATGGTGTAGCATTCTTTTAATAAGCTGTTAGATATGGTTTTCTAGTATTTTGTTGGAGAATTTTGCATCTATATTCATAAGGGATATTGATCTATAATTTTCTTTTCTTGTGGTATCATTATCTGCCTTTGGTGCCAGGGTAATGTTGGCCTCATGGAATGAATTAGGATGTATTTCCTCCTCTTCAAATTTTTGACAGATTTTGAGAATATTGGTGTTAATTCTTCTTGGAATGTTTTGTAAAGTTATTCTGAAAGACTTCTGGTCCTGGAATTTTCTTTGTTGGGAGGTTTTCGTTTGCTGATTCAATCCCTTTACTAGTTATAGATATATTGAGATATTCTATTTCTTGAGCCAGTGTACTCTATGTGTTTCTCAGAATTTGTACAGTTTATCTATATTATGTAATTTGTTGGCATACAGTTGTTCATAGTATCCTCTTATAATCCTTTTTATTCCTATGGGGTCAATGTCCCAATGTCCACCCCCCACTTTCATTTCTGATTTGTGTGCTTTGTGTTCTCTTTTAATGTCCCCTGTCAGTCTAGTTAAAGATTTGTAGATCTTATTGATCCTTTCATAGGACCAACTTTTGGTTTCATTAATTCTCTCTATATTTTCTCTACTTTTCTTCTCTATTTCATTTTTCTGCACTGATATGTGTTATCTCTTTCATTCTGCTCTCTCTTTATATATTTGGATTTTGTCTTTCATAATTTCTCCATTTATGAGGTTAGGTCTCTCATTTTTTGTCTTTCATTTTTTACAATATCTGCACATAGAGCTATAAATGTCCATCTCAACACTGCCTTTGCTGCATCTCAGAAGTTTTGGTATGTTCTGTTTTCATTTTCATTTGCTTCAAGGTATTTCTTAATTTCCTTTAAGATTTCTTCTTTGACCCACTGGTTGTTCAAAAGTGTGTTGTTTAATTTCTAAGTGTTTGAAGATCTCTTAGTTCTCCCTAAGTTGTTGATTTATGACCACATTCCATTGTGATCAGAAAAGACACATTGAATGATATAATAATTTTGAGTTCATTGAGACTTGATTTCTGACGGAGCATGTGGTCTATCCTGTAATATGATCTATGGGTACTACAGTACAATATGCATTCTGCTGCTTTTAGGTGAGGTGCTCTCTATATATCTGCTAGGTCTATTTGGACTATAGTTTTGTTCAAATCTTCTATTTCCTTATTGATATACTGTCTTAATGTTCTATACATTAGTGAGAGTGGTGCTTGAAGTGCCCTGATATTAATGTAGAATACTCTATATTCCATTCAAATATATCATTTGTTACATATATTTTGTCAGTCTGCTGTTATATTTATAATTGGTATGTCTTATTGTTGAATTGATGTCTTTATTAGTATATAATAAAGGATAATAGTATATAGTGACCTTCTTTTTCTCTCAAACAGATTTGACCTCAAGTCTATTTTATCTGATATTAGTATAGCTACCACAGCTCTTGTTTGGTTTCTATTTTTTCCATTCTTTCACTTTCAATGTGCTTATGTCTTAGAAATCAAGGTGAGTCTACAGCACATAGCTAGGTCATGCTTTTTTATCCATTCTGCCAATCTCTGCTTTTTAGACTGGAGAGTTTAACCAACATACATTTAAAGTAACTACTGATCATGCAGATCTTTCTTCTGCCATTTTCTAATTGTAATAAAGCCTCATATCTTTTTGTCCTCATTCTTTCAATAATGACTACGATGGTGGAATGAATAGTGTTCCACAGATGGGACATGTTCTCGGTCTTGGTCTGTATTCTATAACTATGAACCCATTATAAATCAGATCTCTTTAAAATGTTACTTCCATTAAAGTGTGGTCCAACTGAATCAGATAGGGCTTTATTCTGGGTTTACTGGAAGCATTTATAAGTGGAGTCAAAGTAAGATGGAGAGTAAATTCACAGTGAGCAGCCAGAAGCTAGAAGTGAAATGAAGCTGGAACAGATAGAAGATACTGCCATGTGCATTGCCATGTGACAGAAAATCCAAGGATCAAGCATCTCTGGCCCAGAATGTCACAGTCTTTGGGGAGAAAGCATCTTGCTGTTGCCTCCATTTTGCATTTCACCTAGCTTCAAAGCTGTGAGCCAAGAAATTCTCATTATTTAAGCCAACTCGTATGATATTTATTTTTACATCTGTGAAACTAAAACAGTTTTTGGTACCAGAAAATGGGTCGTTGTTCTAAAAAACAGCTGAAAATGTGGAAATGGTTTCTAAATAGCATAATAGACAGAGATTGGAAGAACTGTTAAGTGCTTGATAGGAAACTCATAGATTGCTTTGAAAATACTGTTGGTAGTAATATGATATTAAAGGTACTTTTGATTAGGCCTTAGAAGGAAATGATGAGTGTGTTATTGAAATTGGGGGGGAAGAAATCATTATTAATCTAGAGGACTTAGTAAAATTGCATACTGATGCTGGATTGAATGTTGTAATTATATGCATTGAACTTGGATATTTAGCTGAAAAGATTTCCAAGCTAAGTATGGAAGGTGCAGCCTAGCTTCTCCTTGTAACTTATATTAAAATGTGACAGAAAAGGGATAAACTGAAAACTGACGTCTTAAGCACATAAAAAGCATAAATTGAAGGTTTGGAAAATATGAGCCTATCCAGATAGTGTGCTCTAGATGGGCCAGTATTGGCTTTATTAGAGACTTCTCTGAACATTTGACAAGTGAGTCTCCAGATGGCAGGAATCCAAGTAAGGGTTTAACTGGACAACCTTTGGTTAAACAAAATGTAACTGTACATGGATTCAGTCAGCCATCAGTGTAAGCCAGAATTAGAATTGGTTATCCAGGAATGATCTGTGGAAAGTTCTATCATCTGATGGTTTGGATTTGCTTGAACTGAGCCCAAGACTGGCAACGTTTTTGAAAAATGTGCATGAGAAGAACCACTGCCACCTTTGACTAAGAGACAAATAAGAGACAAATTGAAGGAGTAGTGGCTTCAAGAGCAGAATCACATAAGTGGAGGTTTGAACCTAAGATATTTCTTTTTATTGAGATTCTAATATTCTATTGAGATTCTAATAACTGTTCATTAGTTATTTTTCTGATATCCTGTAGTTCTTTCTCTGTGTTTTCCTTAATCTCTTTGAGCTTATCAAGAATCATTTATTTAAAAGTTTTTTTTAATTTTTCTGGTATGTCCAAAGTCTGGTCTTCTTCATTCATGGTTTCTGGACTTTTATCCTGTTTCTTTGGATGGGACATCATTGACTGTTTATTTATTTATCTTGTTATCTTTTGTTGTTCACTGCATATTTTAGCATTTAAAAATTTTGACTCTGGAATTTAGTCTCAGAGCTGTCTCCTCCTTAAGTCTGTATCTAGATAAAAATAAGGCAGAGATTTCATGGAGAGCCAAGAGCTAAAGAAAATAAAAATACCAATGCAGGAAAAAAAACAAACAAACAAGAAATCATCTTTCACAGACTATGAAAATTGGCTTGGCATTGGGTAGTGGTCTCCTTAAGAGCTTAACCCTTCAAAATGAATATGAAGTGCAGGGTCATCTCTTTCTTTTCTGACCCCACATCTTCTCTTGGATTTCTGATTGCTCATGACCTTTGGAATTCCACATTCATATGAATTTGAAAATGAATTCAAATACAACCACTTTTAATCTTGTTCATCTTCAATATGGTATTGTTATTCATATACACACTAGAGAATCACCTTAGCCCCTATCTATTTCCTTATATTGGAGTTCAACCTCATTAGATAATGGTTCACCCATCTTTAGCTTCTCTGTATCTCTAAATCGCCTATATTTTGAATTATAGGCCTCTTATTATACTTTTATGCTGATCATAAAAGTGGAATCATACAGTATCTGTCCTTTTGTGTCTGGCTAATTTAGCTCAACATTATGTCCTCAGAGCTCACCCATCTTGTCATGTGCTTCAGGACATCATTTTGTCTTACTGCTGCATAATATTCCATCGTATGTATATACTACATTTTGTTGATCCACTCATCTGTTGATGGGCATTTGGTTTGTTTCTATCTTTTGGCAATTGTGAATAATGCTGCTATGAACATCAGTGTGCAAAGTCTGCTTGTGTCACTGCTGTCAGCTCTTCTGGGTATATACCAAGTAGTGCTATTGCTGGGACATAGGGCAACTCGATATTTAGTTTCCTAAGGAACTGCCAAGCAGTCTTCCATAGTGGCTGCACCATTACACATTCCCCCCAGCAGTGCCTAAGTGTCCCAGTTTCTCCACATCCTCTCCAAAATTTATAATTTCCTGTGTAATAGCAGCTGTTCTAATAGGTGAGAGGTGGTATCTCATTGTAATCTTGATCTGAATTTTCCTTATAGCCAAGGAAAATGAGCATCTCTTCACGTGCTTTTGAGCCATCTGTATTTGCTATCCAGAAAAATGCCTATTCATGTCTTTAGCCCATTTTATAATTGGGTTGCTTGTTCTTTTATTGTTGAGTTGCATGATTTCTTTGTATATACAGGAAATCAAACTATTGTCTTATATGTGATTTCCAAATATTTTTCCATTGAGTTGGCTGCCTCTTCATCTTTTGACAAAGTCTTTTGAAGTGCAGAATTATTTGATTTTGAGGAGCTACCATTATCTGCTTTTTCTTCTGTTGCTTGTGCTTTGGGTATAAAGTTTAGGAGGCCACCTCCTATTACTAGATCTGGAAGATGTTTCCCTGAATTTTCTTCTAGAATTTTTATGGTGCTAGAATTTTTATGGTGCTAGTTCTTATATTTAGGAGTTTGATCCACTTTGAGTTAATTTTTGTGTAGGGTGTAAGATAGGGGTCATCTTTCATTCTCTTGACAATTGATTTCCAGTTCTTTGAAGCCCAGTTACGGAGAAGACTATTTTTCCCAGTTCAGAGGATTTGGGGGCCTTGCCAAAAATCAGTTGACCATAGATTTGGTGGTCTATTTCTGCACTCTCAATTTGATTCCTTTGGTCAATGCTTCTATCTTTGTGGCAGTACCATGCTGTTTTGACCACTGTGGCTTTATAATAGGTTTTAAAGTCAGGGAGTGTTAATACTCCCACTTTGTTCTTCCTTTTTAGAATGCTTTTAGCTGTTCAGGGTCTCTTCCCTTTCCAGATGAATTTGGTAATTAGCTTTTCCAATTCTTCAAAGTAGGTTGTTGGAATTTTGATTGGTACTGTGTTGAATCTGTAGACCAATTTGGGGAGAATTGACATCTTAACTGTAGTTAGCCTTCCTATTCATGAGCAGGGAATGTCTTTCCACCTATTTAGATCTCCTTTTATTTCTTTTAGCAATATGTAGTTTTCCATGTACAAGTTCTTTAAGTCCCTAGTTAAGTTCGTTCCTAAATATATGATTCTTCCAGTTGCTATTTTGAATGGAATTTTTTCCTTAACTGATTCCTCAGCTAGGTCATTGTTTGTGTATGGAAATGTTACTGACTTTTGTACATTAATTTTATATCCCACCACCTAGCTGAATTTGTTTATTAGCTCAAGTAACTTTCCTGTAGATTTGTCAGGATCTTCCAAGTATACTATCATATCATCTGCAAATACTGAGAATTTTACTTCTGCCTTTCCAGTTTGGATGCATTTTATTTCTTTGTCCTGCCTGATTGCTCTAGCTAGAACTTCTAGCACAATGTTGAATAATAATGGTGACAGTGGGCATCCTTGTCTTGTACCTGATCTTAGGGGGAAGTTTTCAGTCTTTCTCCATTGAATACAATGCTGGCTATTGGTTTTTCATTTATCATATTGAGGTAGTTATCTTTGATTTCTGTTTTTTGGACTGTTTTTTTCAGAAAAGGATGCTGAATTTTGTCCAATGCTTTTTCAGCACCAATCGAGATGATTGTGTGATTTTTCCCTTTTGATTTGCTAATGTTCTGTAGTACATTAATTGATTTTCTTGTGTTGACCCATCCTTGCATTCCTGGTACAATCCCCACTTGGTCATGGTGTATAATTCTTTTAATATGCTGTTGGATTCAATTTGTTAATATTTTATTGAGAATTTTTGCATCTATGTCCATTACGGAGATTGGGTATAGTTTTCCTTTCTTATAGAATCTTTACCCGGTTTGGTATTAATATGATATTAGCTTCATAAAATGAGTTAGGTACAGTTTCTTTTTCTTCATTTTTTTGAAAAAGTTGTTCCTTTTTCCTCAATTTTTTTGAAAAAGTTTGAGCAAGATTGGTGTTAGTTCTTTATGAAATGTTTGATAAAATTTTCTTATGAAGCCATCTGGTCCTGGGTTTTTCTTTGTAGGAAGTTTTTTGATGACTGATTGAATCTCTTTACTTGTGATTTGTTTATTGAGATCTATTTCTTCCTGAGTCAATGTAGCTTGTTTGTCTGTCTTCAGGAATTTGTCCATTTCATCTAAGCTGTGTAGTTTGTTTGTGTATAGTTGTTCATAGTATCCTCTTATGATTTCTTTTATTTCTTCAGGGTCTGTGGTAACGCACCTCTTCTCATTTCTGATTTTGTTTATTTGCATCCTCTCTCTTTTCTTCTTTGTCAGTCTTGCTAGTGGCCCATTAGTTTTATTAATTTTTTCCAAGAACCAGCTTTCAGTTTCATTGTTTCTCTCTATTGATCTTCTGTTGTAAAAGAGTATGTTATTCTACTTCCATATATTTGTGAATGTTCTCGTTCTTTGGTGGTTATTGAGATCCAGCTTCATTCCATTGTGATCAGAGAAAGTGCTTTGAATAATTTCAGTGTTTTTAAATTTATAAAGACCTGTTTTGTGTCCCAGCATATGATCTATCCTGAAGTATATTCCATGAGCACTAGAGATGAATGTATAACCTTGTGCTTTGGGGTACAATGACCTATATATGTCTTAGGTCTAATTCATTTATCAAGCTATTCAACTTCTTTATTTCTTTGTTGATCTTCTGTCTGGTTGTTCTATCTATAGAGGAGAGTGCTGTATTGAAGTCTCTTACTATTATCTTTGAAGCATCTATCACTCTCTTCAGTTTTGCCAATGTCTGTCTCATATACTTTGGAGCTCCTTGATTGGGAACATAAACACTAATGATTGTTATATCTTACTGGTGAATTGACCTTTTAATAAGTATATAGTGTCCTTCTTTGTCTCTTATAATGTCTTTACATTTAAAGTTTATTTTGCCTGATATTAGCATAGCTACTCCTGCTTTCTTTTGGTTACAACTTGCATGGAAAATATTTTTCCATCCTTTCACTTTCAATCTATTTGTATCCCTGAGTCTAAGATGAGTCTCTTGTAAGCAGCATATAGCTGAATTATGTTTCTTAATCCATTCTGCCAATCTGTATCTTTTAATTGGTGACTTTTATCCATTAACATTCAAAGTTATTACTGCAAACGTGTTTCTTGATTCCACAATCTTATCTTTTTTACTTTGTTTGTCACATCTATATATTCTTTTCCCTCTTTCTCTTTGTATTCTTTAAATTACCCTTAGAGGTACTCTTCAATTCTGTGTCCTCCTCCAGACCTCCTTCTCCTGTCTATTTTTTTCAACTGGCAGAATTCGTTTTAGTAATTCTTGTAGGGCTGGTCTCTTGTTGACAAATTCTTTCAGGACTTCTTTGTCTGTGAAAACTTTAATCTCTTCCTCAGTTTTGAAGGACAATTGGGCTGGGTACACAATTCTTGGCTGGAAGTCTTCCTCTTTCAGGATCTTGAGTACATCTTCCCACTGCCTTCTCACCTCCAGGGTGCTATTTGAGTAGTCTGAACTCAGTCTTATTTGATTTCCCTTATATGTAGTAGTTTTTTTTCTCTTGACACTTTCATGACTTTTTGCTTCTCTTCAACGGTTGACAGACTGATTAGTATGTGCCTTGGGGAAGGCCTATTTGAATTTATTCTGTTTGGAGTTCACTGGGCTTCTTTGACTTGTATATTTATGTTCTTTATGAGGAATGGGAAGTTTTCCCCCATCATATCCTCAACTACTCTTCCTAGCCCTTTACTCTTCTCTTCTCCTGCTGGGACACCAATGATTCTTATAATTGTGTGCTTTGTTTTATTTATCATTTCCCTGATTTCCCATTGAATTTGTTCCATTTTTTTTGCCATTTGCTGTTTTGAGTCTTCAAAGTCAATTATCCTGTCCTCTATA